>JAPDSC010123182.1:0-48434 GCA_026290005.1 Latrodectus geometricus | reverse complement strand
ATGATCTACAGATCAATATTATCAATCCTTTTGCTCAGTTTTGAAAATCGGACACAACCTCAATGGTTTTTCCACAGCTTTATCTATCTCATTGCTGTCAGTATTCATTATACATGCCTATATTCACAGATGGGTCTAAAACTGCAGGACATGTTGACTGTGGAATATTGTATGCTAATACCAGTTATGTTTACAACCTCCATATATCCTGCTCCATCTTTACTGTTGAAGTTACGGCCATTCATCAAGCCCTTCTGCTTGTAAATACAGAAAATTATCATAAAATTTGTGGTTTACTGACCCTTTGAGTGTATTAGAAGCGTTGAGAAATTCCAATAATTTTCATCCTGTTGTGTTCAAGATTTTTAGAGCATTGGATTCCCTTGCTGGCAAGGGCTATGAAATCATTTTCTGTGGGATATCAGATCGTGTAGGCTGATTCAGCTGCATCATCTTCACTTCATTCATCTGTTCGTCTTTTCGATGTGAGAAGGGTGGTAAAAATGTTTTTAAATTCTCTCTGGCAAGAGTTATGAAGTACACAGGTTTGTAAAAAATTATGTGCCATCTTTCCATACCTCATCCCATCATCAGTTTCACCATTACGAAGAGCAAATGTTAGATTAACTTGCCTTCGTACTGGACACACACTATTCGCACATAAATATTTTTTTCTAAATGAATCAATTCCATGGTGTGAAATGTGTGATTAACTATATACTGTTTAGCATATTTTAATCTCATGACCAGACTTTAACCTTTATTGCTTTACATTTTTTAAAGCAAATATTTTAACTATGTTTGATTTGGTGGGGCAGCCACCTCACAGATACCTTTTGCCTTTTTGATGGCAATGAGTTTCCTTGAATTTATTTAGATTTTAAAATTATATTTTTCTTGGTTTTTATTTTACATTCATACTAAATTTTAAACTAATTATATACACTGCTTTTTGTATTGTATTTTGATTTTAATGTTGCTTGGATTTTTTTACAATTTATAAATAATTTACAGAAATGAAGTTTTGGCACTGGTTGTGCTTTTTGGACCTTGCGTCAGAAAACCCAATCAACCAGAATATGAAATGTAATACTTCAGACATGCACCACATTTATTTGTATGTCTCTAATTCAAAATTTTTCTCCACTTTCAAATTTGCACTTCATTCATGAAGAAATACCAATCAACCGGGGTAATGTTAAAATTTTCTGCAAATCTTATCTCTTGTAGTTTGAAATTTGCCATGTAAGAATTTCTTTATTTTTGAAACAAAAATATAAACTGGCATAAAAAAAAATTAGATTAGAAACAATGATACAAGACTGAAAATGTATGAAAAAAATGTGCCTGTTGTAGTTACAACTGTCATATTTAAGCTATTCTAGTTTGTGTTTGACATTTTACTTCACGGCAGTTTGATTGGGAAATATTCAATTTTTATCTTAGCAATAATTCTCCATTCTGATGACATTATAGGGTTTTCTTTTCATATTTTTACTTCAGGATGTGTATTGAATATTCTGTAAATTTATTAAGAAAAATCATCCAAATTTTGGCTTTATAAAATACTTTGCTTTTATTCATAATTATATTGCAAATAAAGTTATTTGTTTTGAACAATTCAGTATATTTTATAAATATAAAATTAAAAGATGTAGTATATAATGTGTTAGTATTCTTTTACTCATGTAAATATAAATAATTAAATAAAACAAATGAAAACCTCCGTTTAAGTACTGATATATTTTTGCAAAACGAATCAAAAAAATTCAAATTGAATTGTTTATGCTGCAATAATTTTTGTTTTTTCACTAAAAAGGAAATTTTAAACAATAAAAATTATTTCTGTGTAATTTCTTTAATAAAAATATTGTTGAAAATATTAAATTCTAAAAATAGAATTGTGCTTAAGTAAAACTTAAAATAACTTTAAAAAAAACCTGTATGATATTAACTATGATTATTCTTGGATGTATTTTTTACAAAATCTACCTTTTGTTCTTTTAATTAATCTTCAAAATATGTGCTCATTGAGTACATAAGTTCCAATGCTTTAAATTATTTGAAAGCTTGTTTTTTTAAATTTATATATTTATGTACTTCTGAAAATATGTGATAAATAATACAGTTACAAAAGATTATATTTTCAATTGATTACAGTTGTTAGATAAATTTTTCTTTCATTTCATTATTTCAACTTTATTAAAGATCATGAGTTTTCTTGAATATTGAGGTTCTTTGATGAAAATGGAGCCAAGAACACTTTTAATATTTTAATTTAGAAATTTTTCATAATACTGATTGAACAAAAAATTTATCTCTAATATAATTTCTACTTCACTAATATTGTACTATGGCAAATTCAAACTTCTTATCTTATTTGTAATAAAGTCTTGCTTTGTTCATTCTAGTTAATATATTTGCAACTCTTGTTTTGAAAATAAAAGTTGTAATTTAAAAAAAAAAAAAAAAAAAAAAAAAAAAAAAATTGAATTATTTTTTACTTTAAAAGTAAAAAATAATTCACTTTTTAGCTTGTAAAATGTTTTTTAATGAAATCCCTTTATCTGTTAAAAAGTATTTCCTCATTTTTATAGATAACTATTAATCAGAACACAATTAAATAATAATGGTAATAATATTTAAATTTTAACCAAATCTGTAGAGCTTTCCTCCGCCAGTATCTCGTGATGATGTTGAAGTGCCAGATGGAGAAATTCCAACCACTCCTGTGAGTGCATCAATTCCTCGCGAGTATGCCATTCAAGCTAAAAGTGGTTTAGAATTTCATTCTCGTCCTCCTACAAGAAGTGGTGGTAGAAATTTACAGGATTCTACTTTTAGTCTATCAGGTTACTAATTTTCTTGTTTTTCAAATGTTTTTTATTATTTTTCAACATGAACTATATCTGCAATTAATCATGCTTTATTTTAGTCATGCTATATTATCATGTTTATTTCATATATTTTTTAAAAAGTGCTGATGAAATTGATTTTCAAGTGTTTTTATTATTATTATTGAAATTCCTAGAAATGTTTTAAGCTTCAAAAGGCAATATTAATTCATATATAAAATTTTAAAACTTTTGCTTAAGAATATTATGACTTCAGACATTCCTCTGCCTTTAACATTTTAAAAAGTCTCATTTATTGATAAAAATTAAAACGAGAAAGAATTTTCATGGGATTATTTTAAATAAAGTTCTGTATTTATCATTTAGATTACAAATATAAGGAATTCATTTTTATTTAGATTTCTCAATGTTTTGATATGACTTGAACTTTCAAGCAAACTTGTTATTAAAAAATGATATATTCATATATTTTACCCTAAATGTTATTTATCTGTGTGTTGTTATTAATCTTCCTTGTAAATTCTACGTTTCACATTTGACATTACGATGGAATATTGGCTTCCTAATTAACATTCTCAAGTGAGTTTTAAAAGTTGACATACTCATATGCAATGCTTTAAATGCTGTTGTAGTTTCTAGAGTCAAACATATAGTTATTGTTTCACAAAAATTTGATTCAACTATTTAAATTTTGAAAAGTAATTTTTTTAATGTTATCTTGATTTCAAAATCTATGACATGGAGAGTAATTTAATTACCAACTATATGTTATTGCTATATGTTATTGCAAATAACATAGAAACCTGATATCAAAGAAAAATTGGAAACCTCCCAATATATCCGAAGGATTAATAAATATTCTTCAATATTATCAAAACTATTACTATTTTAAATTACTAAAAAGCTTAAAAAAGCTAGCTGAAAAAGTTTTTTTTTATTTACAGCAAACTTTATATATTTATTTACCATTTTAAGAATTTATATGTTAGATATATAGTTACATTTAAGGTGAATAAAATTTTCATAACTGTTTGTAACGATTTAGAATATATATTTTATTAAATAGTTTTTTCACTAGGTGCTCAGATTGATGATGCTAAAGGACATCGCTTAGGCATTAGAGTCAACAATCCACCTGGTGGTCATTCTTCTGGTTTATGGTAAATTAATTCTAAATGTACAGCAACTGATTTTCCAGATTCAAGTTTTAAAATATGTTGCTGTTAAATTATGTGTTGGAATAAATCACGGTGGTATAGCAGCTTTTTGTATAAAAGTGCATTTAGCTGCTTTGTGTGAAATGAATTATTCAATTTAAAAGAAATTTTCAGGAAAGCTTTCAATAATCTTCAACAAACCATCTTTGTGTTTTTAATTTGTTGCCGTTTTGTAAATTTTAAGTCTTTAATTTTAATTTAAAAGGAAAATTTTTTTCATCACTATTCTCACATATTTGTTGTGTCTTTGTATCATAATGCACATTTAATGAGTCGTTTTTTAATCATTTTATATACCCTTTTTAGTATAAATGTTATATTAATGTAAAAAATTTATTGAGTGCTTTAAATGCATTTTTCTGTTGATTGTTATTTTGATAGAGCATTTTCATTATACTGTATTGTAAATGCTGTTATTACATTTTTATATATCAAAATTTTATATTAGCAATTTTGAATCATATCATATATGAAATTATGTATATCAAGTTATATTATTGGATAAACTTTTTTCTTCTGCATAGGCGAAGTTCTGCAGCTGTATTAAACAGTTTTCTAAATAAGCCTATTGCAGTTTTCTTCTATTGCTTGTTTATCACTTCATAAATTGGTGCTTAATGATGTGCTAAATTGCTGGCAATGATTTCTTTGATTCATTGATGTTATTATAGGCACATTTCATAGTTAATACAAATATTATGCTTATAGGATATAGCTTATGAAATTTAGTGCTGTATTGAAAATTGTAATTTTGTTTTTACAAAAGCATTATAAAACTTTGTTATATTTACATCATTCAGTTTATCTTGCAAATTGTTTTGTAATATATTTGTCTGTTCCTTTGTTTTCATAATTTTAATAAAATTTTATGCTGAGAACAAGTTTCAAATTAAATCATTTGATTCACACAAAATTATATCAAATCATTTTATCCAATAATTGGAAAATAAGTTATTAGTTTTTTTATTTTGTATTATTTAGAAAAAAATTAGCTTAATTTTAGCCTTAAATAATCCTATTAATACAACAGTTTCATATATTCTAAAGAAATTTGTCTTTATTGGCTTATGGGTTATTTATTTAAAGTATCTTTTTAATTGAGCTTATATTATTTAATTATTTTTAAATAAATGTAGTTGCTTAAATAATGATTAAATATACAAATCTATAAAATTGAGAATTTGAATTTTTGCAAATTTATTTCAGATATTGTTTTCTTTTTTTTTTTTTTTTTTAATAATTTACATATGAAAAGAACAATGCACATATTGTTTAAGTTAATAAAAATTTTCATATTAAACATGCATTATATTATATAATTTTAAGAAAAACAATTTGCTTGTATAACAAGAAAATTCCTCCTGGAAGGCATGTATGAATAAATTATAAAGTACCTTCAGCCGTTAGACTGTTCATTACAGTGTCAAAGAATCAAATTTGTTCACTGTGGCCTTGTGGTAGAGCAACAATCTTGGGAGCATAAGGTCCTGGGATCTATCACTGCTACTGTTGAATAACAGAAGATGTTTGAGCAGAACCACAACATCAATCTATCCAAATAAGTGCTTGAAATTTTTCCAGGTTTCCACTCTTATAAAACATGAGTAAGATCCACTATCTATAAAAATGCCTCCCAGCAAACAATTTTCTCTTGATATTAAAATGGTTTTAGGTCCCTCACTACATGCTATGAAAGCTGAACAGAATTGCATAGAAACAAATAGGGATTTATTATTACAATTTTGTTACAACAATAATATGTCATATTTTAGGGGAAATATTGAATCATGTTTTATTTGATTAATAAACAATATTTACAAGGATGAGAATAAATATTATAAAATGAAGAAACCAACAGACATGATGTACAAATACAAAATGTGTGCATAGATTTATGCATGGTTTTACCTTTTAGGGTTTACTAACAAACATTCCAATAATGTTATTTATACTAAATCTAAAATGTAATTAATTGCTTGCATAGTATCAAGTTTTAAAAATTGTTACTCATCTCATCCTCTTGGTCAAAAGATTTTAATTTTAAAACGAAGAAACTTAATGATATTCTAAATGAAAGAAATCATAATATAAGAATAATTTCTGCAGGTAGTCTTTCCATTTCTACAAAAATCATCGATTGAAACTATAAGTCAAAGCCACACATTTTATAAAAGAAGAAAAGTTATTGAAAAACTAATAAATAAATTACATTTTTTTTCTATTGAAACAGGTAAGAAATTCCTTTTTGTCTATTATAAAAATAAAGTACTTGGAGAGAAACGTAACTGTTTTGTTTTTTCATGAAGATTTCCCCATTAAAAAAGAATCATGTCCTATAAAATTAAAGCAAATTGTATTGAAATTAAATCCAGAAAAATAAAATAATAAATATATTTCAATGTATTTTATGTTTTTTTAAATTTAATTTGATTATTTTCGAAAATTTAATGAATAATAATAATAGCAAAATTGCTCAATTTTTGTAACGCATCTGCATAGTATTTTTTACTAAAAAGAAAGCTGAACTCTCTAAAAATAAATAAAACAATTACTTCTTCTCAGAATTTCCGAGCAGCTTATTCTAAATCTATGCTTGATACATCAGCAACGGACATCTCCCGTGTGAGATTTCAGAAGCATTTAAATTCTTTTCCCCAGACATACAACTCCAGCAAGAAATACCCTGAGGCGATTCCTCAAAAGGGGACAAACAGCCTTCAAGGCGAACTGACCACATATGCGGAGAAAACCTGCAGTCCATTTTGATTTGGAGAGTTTCATTGCACAAATACAAATGGTGACATCAGCAATTCTAGCCAAATACGCCATGTGATTACTAGCATTTATTTAAAAATTGAGGACAAAGAATGTCATCATCTCATAATCCGTGATTTGTTTAACGCTTTGACATCTAGTCATAATCTGTATACGTTCATATTAACTTAATATTTTTTAATGAAACAAAAAATTAATATTTCAATACAATGTTTTTTAAAAGCTGACCTGATTTTCAATTTAATATTAACCCAAATGACAGAAAATTTATGAAATAACATTTTTATTTAATAAATGAAAAATATCAAATTAGAATGTCACTTTATAAATTTTTATGTCATTTGTATTTACTAAAATATTTAACAATATCAATTAAAATATTAAATTTATTAGGTTTTTGATTTATTTTATGATAAATAATAATATAGTGGAATTGGGAAGCGAAAATAAAGTCAGTGAAACTGTAATATGCTCCTGAAATAACATATTTTTAATTTTATTATTAACTTTTCCATGAGACATAAATTTTCATTATTCGTGAATTTTACTTCTAAGTCCTTTTTCGTTATAATAATGAATAATATTGATACTTAATATTCTTTATTGAAAACACATTCAAGTTTTTATTGAAAATGCAGGATATTATAGGAATTTTCTCTCTCATGATGCATAAATATAGTTTTTTTATGCCCCAAGAAATATAGACACGTCCGTCTGTTTGAATATCTTACACTAACTGTGGGAGCAGTTCTGTCTGCTGTTTGATAAAATTTACTACAATCAAGATCTGAAGAACAGGTTAAAAATATCAATTTGAATCAAAGAAAGTGATATAATAAAATAATATTAAATTTTGAGATTTCAAGTCATAATTTTGATTTATTAACTGTTAAAAAGTATTAAAAATAAAAACAATTTTCATTAATAATTAAGATTATTGAAAAAGGAATCTTCAGGAAACACACAAGGCATTGTTTCTTATAATCTTTTTTGTTTACTTAACATATATAGTTTTAGAAAAATATTTATACTAAAATCCTTCGGTTTCTTTCCCTTAGAATCACTTCATTTCTTCCCAAAATTCTTCAGTGTACAGCCGGGTTTATTTTGTAATCATTTGCTCTAGCATTTATTCGATAAAAAGTATGTAGTGCAAGAAAGTTATAATTAGAAAAACCCTCCTTTTGAGGGGTTTAATCTTCCACTGGGTAAAGTTCTTGTATTGGCAAACGGGAGGGAGCATAATTCATAGTATTGGTTATTTTCATTCAAATTAATATATTCCCAGCTGTAGGGTTTATAATATGATTTTGATTCGAGGGAGATGTCTGCATGAATAATATACAAAAATATATTTTCTCATGTTAGCATCTCAGTGTCCATCATATATTTATCTTTGGAACAAATATAAGAAAAAAAATAAGCTTATAACAATATAGACAACTAATAACAATCTAATCTCACCTTTCTTAAAACGCTTTCACTGTGGAATTGCCTTGAGTTAAAGTTAAAGAACTATAATTCATTAATTATTTAAATTTTTCTATTAAATATTGCAATTTTATCTATTTTAAGGAAACCCATATCGCTTAAAAACGCCGGCTAATGGCTGAGTGGTTACCGTGTCTCCTAGGCTGTTGATCTCGGATTCGAATCCCGGTTTGGGCATGGACGTTGCTTTCCTTTCTTTCTCTCTCTGTACTTCTTTGTCCTTTCTTCTGAGATGATGGATGAATGTGGCCCACCCTATAAACGGGTTTGTGATGGTGTGACGTGGGTAATGATACTAGCTTCCGTGACTTTTTTCACAGCTGCCCACCGGGTAGCACTAAATGTGTAGCAATTTCTGGATTTGTTGTGGCGAAGGGTTAATCATCCACCATTGATTAACCCTTAGTTTTTTTTTTTTTTAAACAGTGCCCACCGTTAAAAAAAATATCGCTTTAAAACACTTAGATTATTTTTAAACAAGTTTCTGTCCCACAGACTAAGTGTAATCTTCATATTCATCGTCAAAAAATGTAATTGTTTTTACTAATTATACAAAATATTGTTTAGTGACCGAGGATGAGCATACTTATCTGCAAGTTGGGAGTTAGGCTGTACTAGTTACATGGAAGCTGCTTTGAGTTGTACATGCTGATATCAAGCAGAAGACCACCTAATATTTTAATTACCACTTGAGAGGTATCATTTTGCTTGGAGGAGATTGCAACCATGACCTTTTTATGTGCCCCAGCTGAGTTTAATGGACACCATGGAGCTTCGGTTTATTTGGGGTTCAAACTCACAACTTTCCAATAATGAGAATGACCCTTTGACTGACCAAGCCATCTTAGCTCAGTATTTGCTAATGCCTGAATACATAATCAAATAAAATAATATAAACACAGCATACTCGTGCATATATTAACCCTTCTTTGCATGATTTTTTCTTTATTGGTGAAATAAATCAAGTTGATATAATTCATGTTCAAAGTTAAAGGAAAAATGGTTAAAAAAATCTTAGTATATATTTATAGTATAAATTTAGCAAAAAACAATATGCTAAAAATTTCCATCATCATCCAAAGTTAGATCATTAGCTTAGTACTAAATAGAAATAAAAGAGGAAAATAACAGAAACACGTGTTACAAACCTTTCTTCCACTCATTTTCAATTTTTTAGCAATAGAAACTCTAATATAATTGTTGTAGCACGAGATAAAATATGGCTATTGGTTTGACATAATAAGTCAGTGCGAGCCTCTGGTTTCTTTAAAGTGTTTTATTCAACAGCAACAACAAGACTAGAGAAAAAGTTAGAAGTACAGTATGAAGAAATGGAATCACATGACCTAACACAGCGCCATCTATAGGAAATGAATGTTAATTAGTTTAAGTGGAAGGAAGAAGATGCAACAATAATAAAACAAAATTATAAACGAAATCATACGTTTATTGCAACTACAACAAACAGCGGAATGAGACAACTTTAAGCACTGATAATGACACTTGTTTATTTTTGAGAGCTATGTTTCTTTTTATGCAATGGACATTAAAAAGGTATCCAAACACGATCCACTTAAAGTGAACTTGTTCTTTTATATAATTTTTGGGCATTATAGGTTATGATGGAAATTTCCACCATTATGCAAAGAAGGGTTAAGACTATACACATGAATAGTGATACAGGCATGTCTCCGACTGTATCTTCAGGTTAATGAGTTTGAAATAATCACCTGTCTCGAAATTTTGTACTATGAATAGCGAGGTCACATGGGGCTTCTTTTACATATCCACACCAAACCAGCTTGAGGATTATGGAATTAACAAACTAATGTACACAGCAGACAACTCTGTGAAGGAGATTGTAATCCCTCACATTATTTCACTTTGCTGAACTTAAGAAATAGGTGTGTGATGCCACTGAAGCTCTATGAATGTGAATAAATGATGGCATTCACGTCATATACATTCTGAAGAAATGAATGCGCCACTAATCATATCAGTAATGAAAGGCAGCAGACGTAACAAAGGAGAAAACCACGTAAAAATATTTTCCTTTAGCGGTGTCTTGGATCATTTCATATATTAAATCAATGTAGATTTTATCCTATATTTGGCATTCTGGAATATTAATAATATTCCAATATTATGCATAGCAGTAACCCCATCCAAAGGACTATGCATCCCCAGGGTTTTTAGGGTGCCTTATCAATGTCTGAGAAGGATTTGTAATAAAATAATATTATAATCCATTTTTATTATTATGAAAAATTGAATAAGTAACAATAAAATAATATTGATTTTTTTTTTTTGTTCTGAATAAAATATAAATATAAGTGTGAGCTTAAAATACAGTATGTTACTTAAGTACTAAGTGTTATGTAATACCTTTTGTGAATGAGAACTTATTTCCACTGATTTATATGTCACTTGTAGTAATGGCAGTGTATATAACTTGTCTTAAGGTTATTACTAAAATGGTATATTTCAATAAATTCAAACTTTCAATATCCATAAATTTGCTAACAACGAATAGCAAAACAATAAAAAATGACCCTTCAAAAAAGAAAATATACATCACTCTATCGTCTAATTTAATAGTTCTACTGGGTGCCAGATACTTAAGTTAATAACAACTATGGCAGGGTGCGAACCACATGACCTCAAACAGGAACACAATAACTGACGCTGTAACTTGTTTACGATATTAGCATACATATAAACTATAAGATTCGTACATTGTACAGGTAATCAACAATTTAGTTCTGTTATGCTGATACAAAGTTATAAGCAAATTTTCCTAGTCTCTGACAAAAAGAAGTTTTGTATTGTTAATTGGAAATTTTGGTAGAGTTGCATTTTTTGTATCGTTACACATACAGTGTACTTTTGTTATGCAAGTATGTTTAAATAAAATTTATATTTTGAAAAAACTAAATATCACACTTTTAACTAATGTTAAGCGAATATTAATGATATAATTAGAATAAAAAGGGATTGACACGTTTTTAACACAGACGGTTTTTGAAAGATATTAATTATTGAAAATTATATATTTCATTTAAAAATTGCATAAAATTGTATCCTGACGTTAAATAACGAAACAGAAATTCAAAAAAACTGAAGCATTCCATTGAAAGTAAATATTTAGCCGTGGTTTTTGCAATTAAATCCTTGAGTATGGAGTTTTTTCTTTTCTTTTCTTTTTTTTTTTTTTTTTAAGGTTTATGTGGGTACAGTATAAAATCAGAATGGTTTTTGAATTAGAGATTCGTAAAATCGATGAACTACTGCCTCAAGAATTGATAAATTTTGGAAATTTATGTTTTATTAAAAAAATTTTGTTGTTTCAAAATATCCTGTCCAGAACAAAACAAGATGGCCCAAACTGTTGAAAGTAATTTTAATAAATTAAAATATTTATAAAAACAGTGGTTGTAGATGGTGTTTTATTAGATTAATTGAAGGTATAATTGGCAAGTGCACATAGGTTTTTATACATTTTTTATCATCTCCTGAAGTAGAGTAAACGTTGAGTTTATAAAATTGTTTAATTTAATTGTAATACGATCTATACATTGTAAATTTTAAAGCTTTCTTTAGCCAAAGTTAACTAATAGTCAAAATTATTGAATGTTCAATGAAGGACTATTCTATGGAAATTAATATATTTAATTTTTGAAGCAGAGCAAGAAATAAATTTGTTCCCTTTTTATTAAATAAAAATTTAATTTTCTTGAAGAAAGATTTAACTTTTTGCAAGCTCAAAAAATTTTCTTCTAGCATAATTGATTCTTGTTTGATCAGGATGTATCAGTTTTCTTAAAAAACTTTCAACATTTGTATAAGTGACACAAGTAGTGGTAATCAATAGTTTTGATACATTTTATGTATAAAAATATAATTTTAAAACGTATTTAAGTAGATTTTTTAAAATATCTGAAGAGTGTTAATTCTGATTTGAAAATTATTTTTTGCTGAAATACTTTCTTGAAGTCCGGAATTTTTTTATTTTATTGCTAATTTTTTAATAGCCTTGGGGAAAACGGTGAATAATCAGCAATTTTTGAGTTTGTGACAAGATATTATTATTCGTATTTATTTATGCATTTATTTGATATTCACTTTCAAATGTAGGAAAAAATTACACTGAAGTGATAGGGTTGTTACCCATTCTTGTGGCAATGAATTCAAATAATATTTGTAATAACATTTCTCAAGGAGATTCTTGAATTTAATTTATATCAAAATGTCTCACATACAAAAGAGATCAAATGAATATGGAAAAGATGCAAAACCAACCGCTTCGCTGCTAAGAAATAGTAGTTTTTAAAAATCATAAAATATATTTTAAAAGAGTTACGTTTTGAATTTAGGTAGGAAAAGCCGCATATATTTCATTGGTATCACAATAAAAAAAATTGAATTTAAATTTTTTGATTTTTAAAACTTTTGATTTTATAAATTCAATACTTTTTGAAATAAATACTTTTAAACTTTTATAAGTTTTTAATGATTTTGCAATGATTTCAATAATTTTTACAATTAATCATCAATCAATCTTTCTTCTCAATTATTAAAAATAGGGGTTACAAAAATAAAATAGACTTAATTGCAGATGGAATTACTGAATTATAAAAGAAAATTTATAATAATAGAAATTTTAATTTATTATTTATTGATTTTAATTACCGGTTTGTTTATCATTTATTTATATAATATGTTTTCTAGTTAAATTATAACTTTAGATTTTATAATTATTTTAATTGAAAAAATTAAAATATCAATTTGTTGTGATCAAATACAGAATAAAATGTGACCAAATATTAGTTAAAACGCAACGTACGTAAACGAATATAAAATATTTATTAAAAATTATTGTTATTTAAAAAATATATATAACATATGTTATTAATAAATATATATAAATGAATATTTTTTTAATCCATTTAAAATTTAAGTAATATCATTAAAGAACTTAAACAGTTGTATAATTTTCTATAATAATATAACTTCACATTTAATATTATAACACTATTATCTCACATAATACAGATTGAATTTTTTATGCAATTATTATAATATCTATTTTACTAAATTGTATTTATTAACCATACTTAAACATTGTTAATAAATTAATTTTAGTAAAATAAATTTATGATATGTAAAGGAATGGTAACTTTAATAATCATTAGATTGATAAATTAAATATGACAAAATAAATAACTTCGTAAAAACTTAAAATATCAACTTAATTTTCCAAATTTCCTCTTTGGAAACAAAAACATTTCAGTCAATAATTTTGAAATAATTTTCCCACTGAAAGATTCAAATAAATATCGCCAAATTTATCTTGAATCAATGAACAATGGCTACAGTTTAAAAAGCTGTATAACTTGCATTATGAAATACTGAGATTCTAGCGATGGTCGAATTGTAGGATGAGGCTTTTTTCCTCTTATAAATTTATTTAAATAATAAAAATATTATTAATAAAGAGATTTTTCAATAATTTTTCTATACATTAAAAATGTTTGCATTATTATCTATATTTAAAATGCAATAGCTACAATTTAAGTTTCCTTTCAGAAGTTTTTTAAAATTTTTTTCATTTAGATATCAGAAACATTTTTTTCTTCTTTATTTCAAAGAAAATTCATTTTTTTTTTTCGTTTATTAACTTTTTGCTCAATGAAATATATCACAAATATTTTGCTTAGAATCGCCAGCAGATTGACAAGAAAAAAGGTAAAAAAATTTTACTTACGTAAATACTTATTCATTCTTATAAAATTGGAGTTTTCACAAGTCCAATTTAAAAACCAACTAATAGAAAAAAAAAACATTAAAGCAAATTTTATTGTTTAATATGTGAATACATGATGATATTAACTATATACTTATCAAGTAGTAAGGCAAAATTAAAATTAATTTGTGATTACAGCTTAATTTTCCTTTTAAAAGTGTTCGCTCATAAATATATTATTACTTTCTAGATCTTAACCATTCTTTGCATAATGGTGGAAATTTCCATCGTAACCTATAATGCCCAAAAATTATATAAAAGAACAAGTTCGCTTTAAGTTGATCGTGTTTGGATACCTTTTTAATGTCCATTGCATAAAAAGAAACATAGCTGTCAAAAATAAACAAGTGTCAAATTATCAGTAAAACGAGCTTAAAGTTGTCTCCTTCCGCTGTTTGTTGTAGTTGCAATAAACGTATGATTTCGTTTATAATTTTGTTTTATTATATTAGAGTTTCTATTGCTAAAAAATTGAAAATGAGTGGAAGAAAGGTTTGTAACACGTGTTTCTGTTATTTTCCTCTTTTATTTCTATTTAGTACTAAGCTAATGATCTAACTTTGGATGATGATGGAAATTTTTAGCATATTGTTTTTTGCTAAATTTATACTATAAATATATACTAAGATTTTTTTAACCATTTTTCCTTTAATTTTGAACATGAATTATATCAACTTGATTAATTTCACCAATAAAGAAAAAATCATGCAAAGAAGGGTTAAGTATTGCTCTGAAAATTCATAGTATGAAAGAATATTAAATCAATGTATTAACATAAATGCTGATGATTTTTTTCTTTACTGATACATAACGACAATTATAATTTATGCTTACTCATAGTAATAGGATTTTTAATGTTCATAAATATCTAGATCTGTTCGTAAATAAGAAATGTTACAAAAAAATGTATAAGCATATTTAAAACAAAATGAGAAGCTATTTATTGATTTAATTATTTGAAATAGTTCTCTGAGACCGAAATATTTGAAGTATTTTCTTAGGATAGTGTATAATTATATGAATTATTACCAAACTACATTATATGATCAATATATGTAATCATTAATGACGTAAATGCAGCATAAAAAATATTCATTTTGTCTTCGTTTATTCAATTGCTGCTTTAAAAATGCAGTTTTTCAAGAAAACATAAGTAAGAAAGAAACTTATACTTTATTTTTAATTCGACAAAATAAATTACCATTTTAATAATATGGCTTAGTTTGTAAATTATAGTAAATAACACAGATTTCTCAGGAGATTTATGTCCTACATAATTAAACCACAGAAAAATCTGTTTTATTTTATAATTTGAAAGCTGCAAAGTTGAAGTTCGCTCGAATCCTTTGATGGAAATAAAAAAATCCACTAACAACATTTCCAATTTTCTTATTACAAATTTTATTGTTTCGAAAAGACACACAGTTATAAATAGTTTTGATTAAAATGCAATTTGTTCCTCTGAAAAATTAAAATAAAAAGAAACAAAATTTTGATTATATTTTTATTTAAAAAAAAAAAAACTGAGCTAATAGAAAAAAAAAATTATTTTATTAAAAAAAATAGACAGTTTTAGAAAATGTAAAACAAAATTTTTAAATAAATAGCTCATTTTCATAAAAATTTTAACACTTATTTTCAAGTATTTCAAATAATTTTCTGATATTCATAATTACCGATATTGAACAATTATTTCCAAATAAAACCAATTGGTATATGAATCAATTTATAATTTTAAAGTGCATATTGCTTGTTTAATCTCCAGAAATAAAAGACTTATCTTTAAATATAAAATAGTTAAAAATAATTTAATTAGGGCTAAAATTAATATGATCATTTCATCAAAAATAAACACCAATAAAAATTTCAGTAATAATGTCTCTTTCTCTTTTAATAATGAAATAGCAACAAATCAATAAAAAATCATCACCTTTAGAAAATAATTTCGACAAAAATTTTACTTTAAAGTATAAAATACTCTTATAAAATTTTAATAGAGGTTTATTATCGTATGTTCTTAAATTTTATATTCTCCAAAAACATTCAAATATTTGAGCTATAAATAATTATATAGGAATAATATAAATAACTATTAAATTATTTATTGATGTTGTATTTTTTCTTTTATATTTAGACAACTTTAATTTTTTGAGAGACAGAGTAAATGTTTCTAAATTTTCAATTTCATTCGCTGTGTTAATTTAAGAATTATATTATCTTATTATACAACATAAAAGACGCATGAAAAACATTTAAGAAATAACAAAATAATTTATATTATATTTCATCAAAATGCTAATAAAAGCACATGCACAACATTTTAACATGAAAAAATCTTAAATTTTAAAATCTTATAAATTTAATAAAAAAAATGCAAATTTTTAAAGAATTCATTTTTTTAATTATTATTAATATTTTATGGCAATAATAATTAATAAGATATATTTAAAGGCAATATTAAAAGATATCTTTTCTTTTACTTTTCTCATATTGTTATTTATATCATTCAGTTAAAAATTAATAAACAACAATTAATTAATTATAATTATCACATTAAAAGTAAATCAAAATTAATTAGCTTAACTACTCAAATAGGCAACTAAAATGCGGATTGTTATATTTTTCACAGAGGCAACGTAAGAGGCTAATATGTTTAAATAAAGAACTCCACAAAAATATTACAAAGATTTGTCACCAATGCGTTAGTAATTTTGTACAAAATTGTATTCGAACTCTTAAACATAATGTTCGATTCTGTCATCTACAGACATAAAAGTTAAATGTCGACTGCTTGGGTACACGCAGGGGGAACGTGGCCGCTTAATTGTTTCACTGTCAACATCACTCTCTTTTAAATCATCACTTACAATATTTGGACTGGAAGAATAATGGGGTAAAGTGGATCCTTCTTGAGCCACCAAGCCAGATTTGATTCGATCCTTATGACTTGATGACATAATGGACAATGATCGACGGCGCAATACACTGACACCTCCAGTTCTGCAAATAAAACAAGGGCAAGGTACCAACCCGTCCTGATGGACAGGTTCTGATTCATTTGATTCAGAAACTGTTTCAGCACCAAGAATCTCGGATTTCTCACTTGGATTGTTTTCATCTGATGGTAAGTCTTCAGGTTTACAACGAAGTTGGTTGATCGTGTAACACACATCCTCCTCGTGGCACCTCTCATCACCGATGAAGTAACCCTCAGAAGAATATATTTCTCCAATGAAAAGTTTCGGGGCATCTTCAGCTGCCTTATCCTCTTGAGCAGAGTTCATTTTGCCTTTCTCATTTGATTTTTCAACTGAATTCGCACGGGAAGTCATGAACTGTTCCTTTTTATTCTGAATCTTTTCCAAAATCGTCCCAGTAAATTTTTGAGACGCTGATGAGAATTTACTCCATTGATTTTGGAACGTGTCAGAAAAAATGGCAACTTTAGACTTTACTGAGACAGTGTTATCTGTAGTTTCACTTTCTTTGTTCTTAGCTGCTGTGTGCTCTGGTTTGACGCTCATTGAACTATCACTTCCGTTGGCAACATTTGATTTAGAAATTGAAGATTCAGTCTCTTGACTATGCTCACCCCCCATCGTCTTAGATGCTCCGAGATCAACATTGTAAATGCACCTACTTTTGGTTAATTTATCTTCACTTTTTCTTAAAGAAATTGATATCGGAACCTTGGGTTCTTCTTCCATTTTTACGAAAATCTTATTTATATTCTTTGTACTTATTTCTTCAGAATCTGTGTCATTCACAGTATCCTTTATTCGACAATATATTTCAATTTCTTCATCAAGAGGCTCCCTGAGATTCAAATAACTATTATGTTTTTCTAACTCTGATTCGTTTTGATTTTCCACTGGATTATTGCATATCGGATGACTTATGTCAAGTTGCTTTCTCTGGAATTCATGACTATTTGTTTCTTTCGATTTATTCCTGTTTAGAGACATTTTCAATTTGGAACAGGTGTATCGTCTTTTGACAGAATTTACGAAAATTGAAATTCTTCGAGATTGCCACAAAAGTAAAATAAAATGCAGCGCGAGTGAAAGTACAAGAGCCATACTACCTAACACAATTATGCATCTTATGAATTTGTTCTGAAGTGCTTCCATTTCGAGAGAAAAATCTCTGGTAGTGTAGCTTTTAGTAATAGCCCACGTAACGAGATAAAAAACAGATTCAAGAGTTGCAACAGTGTAATACAACATACTGTGCTTAACATTTGAACCAAAATCATACCCAGTATTTGTGTCACGATTTAAGTGCCATTCGAATATTAGAATATAACTCATGAAGGCAAGCCTTGTTAACTGCCTCCACTTTGACAAGGAATCTGACACCAATATGGGAACTTGAAACTTTAGATAAATGACTGATACGAGAAGCTGTAGAAACATAATACTGATAGCATAAATACCAGCTAATTTCAAAAGTATTCCAAGAGCCAGAAGACGCCCAAAACTAAAGCAAAATGTTTGAAGCCAAACGAGTAGTCTCACAAAGGATAATTCTATGTTATTGTCCTCAATTTTTGAATTTTCATCTGATTCAGTTTTGGGTCCCTTATTTGTTGATTCAAGACCCTCAGAATGGTTGGTGTCCGGTGTCTTTGCATCAACAACACTTTGGCTAAATATGAGAGGAACTAAATCAATTGTTTCATAATTCCACTTTTTCAAATCACTAACTGCTGGCTTGCACCAAGAGAACATAACACAAGTTAGCAAAAGATTGACACTAATACAAAACACAGAGCAAACATCATAGATAATTTCTCCCAGATGTTGTAACAAGCTGGTATGCGCAATAACTAGAGGAATTGTAAAAAATTGCGTGAAAAGGTACTTATTCATTGTCAATAGCAGAGCTTCTTTCATTTGCATGTCTTTGTTGTCACTAAACCACAGAAGAACATATCTCCATAGGATTCCACCAGAAGCAAGATGTCCAGCAAAACGAAGAGCATTTTTCTCCCTGCCCTCTTCTTTGATCTGCTTCTGTTCCCACACTGCCGAAACGAAATTCACCAAGAAAGATGACACCATTGCAACCAAGAGACAGGCTACACATAAAGTCCAACTTATTTCAGGTTTGGAAAAAAACTCATAAGAGTTGTTATTCCACAAATAAAATGCGTAATACACTGTTCGTGCTCCAATGCAAAACTCGATAAGATATAGAAATGTCAACAATCCAGAAGCTGCAAAGATTCTGCTGATTTTCACTTTGTTCACGATAGATGGCATCTTTATTGGCTTCAAAACCATTTTGGAAATTTCGACTTTACTTTTAAACTACGTGTTGCACAAAATATAATAGAAGTAAATTACTAATTTTCATTACACTTGGAATTTCTCAAAAATATCCAAAGTGTTACAAAAAAAGAATAAAAGTACAAATAACGACCATATTATTTTTTTTTTAGATTTTTTAAAATTTTATAGGAATCGAAACTTTTTATAAAAATAAGAATGGTTAATCTTATCAATGAAATTTTCCCGAATAAACATTGCGCGTGTCATAGTCTTTCTAAAATATCAGATTCGTCAACTTTTTAAAAAGTGAATGAATGGCTATCAATACGACATCTGAACGCAACCGTTTCCTCCGTACATAATAATCTCATTAACTGACACGTGCGTCACAGAAAGAAGCCCGATATATTAAACAACAATCATGAGATGAATTCGCGTATTTGTATGGTTTCAGAGTTCATTTTAAGTAGATTATAATGTATAAGTAAAAGTAAATTTTTTATTTGGTTGTACATTATTGCAGAAAATCTTTTTTATAGTTAGAAATTCTAAAAAATATTCTTGATAATTAATTTTAAATGCATATATATATTTTTGGAAATTAAAATAAGTATTTCGTACATAGTTTAAAACAATTAACCAATTTAAATTTGCTCAGATTTTTGGCATTCATATTTTCATAATAATAGAAACTATGTATACCAGCATTCAGATTATATAGTAAAAAAATTAAATAAAATTTTATTATTAATTTTTTTATATTAACATAAATGTATGTATTTTTATTAATGTATATAAATATGTTACTAAAAATTTAATAAAATAATTAATAATAGTTAATTTTATCTCATATGATTCTAATCTTCATTATATATATACATTTATAATAATTGTTTAAAAAAACCATTATGATTAAGCAAATTGAAATTTATAATTTGCGCTGTTAATTGTCAAACAATAATTTTCAAGTATTTCGAAGAAAAATTATGGTTTATTATAGAGATGAATACAAACACATTTCTATTTTCTAAAAGCTGTTTTATTTTTTTAATAAATGAAATTAATTTATTGAAGCGCATATGCATCAATTTATGGTAAGTTCTATAAAAAATTGGTAACAAGAAAAAATAAATGGTAATATATCTATATCTATCTATCTATTTATCGTTTTATTACTCTAAAGATGATTTTAAATCATTAAAAATATATTTATTTTCAATTATTATTATATGAGATTTAAATGATTCTAATACCACACTAAATTAAAGTAAATAAATAATGCTATAAAACACATAACTAATTTTTTTAGCAGTTTTATAGCATATATTTATTTTCGACACATAATTTAGCATTTATTTCCTTTGCGAAAAAGTAAATAAATATAAATGTTGTAAAGTCAATAGCCGCCCACCCAATCCAGTGGTCAGCGTGCCTGACTGCCATTGGGGAGGTTTTGGGTTCGAATTCTGGTTCGAGCCTGGAGGTACTTTCTCCTGTCTTTGTCCTTTCCTTATGTAAATGGTTGCCTACCCTATAAACGGGTACCCATGGCATGTGTGTACTGAGGAAGTCGGACTCCACACCAAATTACGGTTCAGTTGAAAAAATGGAGCACAGCACATCATACTGACAGCCTAGCTGGCACAAGGAATTTATGTTGGCCTAACGGCAACATAAATTCAATAACTTTATTAAATTCTCAGCAATAGCACTTACCAAGAATATTTATGTAATCAAAACTACATTTTTAGTTTTAAGTATTTAAAATGATTAGCCTAAACACAACATTTTTTTTAAAAAAAAATCTTGTCTTTAAAGTTATAAATACTTTAATAAAAGAATTATTGCCGAGGAATAAATTAATTTTTTTGCCGAGAAATTTGAGAGATTGTGGAAGGACTGAATTCTCAAGCTACTCGAGAGATGGAGAAAGGTTGTGGAGCAGAATGGTACCTATATAATTTAATAAATGTATATCAATATTTAAATGAGCTGTGTTTTAACTGTCCTAAAAAAATCGACTCGAATTTTCCAAACAACCCAATATTATACTAGATAAGATATTGGTTGATCAGGGCCTTCGTTCGGATGGTAGGAACTTCGAATACGGATTTAATCGAAGATCCGTCGTGTTTGTCCACGGTGGCTGGGGACTTTCAATATTTCAAGGTCGCAATGTCCTCCATGTAAAATGATACGCTAGGAGTGGTGGGCCAAATCTGCAAATATTCTGCTTGGACCCTGCTTTTAGGTTGGTTGGTTGGGTTTTGTCCAAAAGAGGTCCAAAAGAGGACAAGCTGCGCCGGACCCTGCTTTTAAATTACGAAGACCCACTTTCGAAGCTATCTACGATGTCACATCCACTGTGCTGAACTATAAAACATGCTATCACGTCCACTCCTTGTAAAGCTGAAAGATGAAAATCCTAGAGTGGCTGGACATTTTACAACAACAATGTACTAGACAGGAAGTAAAAAGCATTTGTAGTTGCAACTTTAAGCAATCGATGCTTTTTTAAAATTTCAAAGAACTGTATTACGTTTGCAGTCCTTTATTTCTGCTAATCAAGAGAACTAAACACGTTCAATAGTCTCGTAGTTTCAAAGCACGGCCGAGTGATCAGGTCAACATTCGAGTTGGCACTTTACTCTTTAAATGCTTACACGACGGAAAACAAATTGATATTAAGCCAAATGAATTGCGTTAACTCTCAAAATACAAGTTTTTTTTTTTTTTTTTAAATCCAATATTGAAAATACAACGGTCTAAAACAGAAAGAACGTTTTATTTTACTGCTTTCTTGCATTATTAAAGTTCGCGAATTTCTTAACTGTTATAATAACTGCGTAGCAGTTATTTTTGCCCTCCATTCCTTTAATACTTGAACTTAGGTATTAAAGAAGCTTTTAAATCGTGTTTCTTAACGATTGCCCTTCTGCTAACTTGATGGTAAGAGAAATATTTTTAGAAGTTTTATTAAAAATAATTGAAAATGCCAAATGAGTTAAACAAAATTTAATCCAAACTACATTTTACAATTCGTATCTTTCGTGTTTGCATTCTGTTCATGAATATAGTTATATTAAAGTCATCCATGGCATTGTGTTAGGGATGGTTTACAAATTGCACTTCGGCTTCGGTTCAACAGTTCGAGGGCTCTGTTTGTACTTCTGGAATCGGAAGTAAAAAATTGTAAATCCAGGTTTAAAATTTTATTTCAGGTCTAATTCTTCGTGTCAAAAAAAAACCCTTTGAGCTACAACTGAACTTTATAATTTGGTAGCTATCAACAATTACAATATTGTAAATGCATAAAGACTTTGTTCTAATTCATTCATGTTTAAATTCTTAACTGAAACAACGCTTTAATTCATTATTTTCCTTAAATATATCATTTTCATTTTGGCAATTTACTTTGAAACTAATTTTCGTTAAAATTCAAAAAATTTCCAAAAAAAAATTTCGAAACTTTTCAGCAGAAGATAAATTCTAAATGTTACTTACTGTAAATGGAAAAAAAGGTCATAACTTTTAAAATATCTGAATTCCATTCATCGGATGAATATCTTAATTTAAATCAATGAAGTTTCTTAGAAACTTCTAAGAAATTTTCATTGCAATTCCAAGAATTCTATATAAATTCTGTTTAAAAATATTTAATTTTTAAAACTTTCAATTAATCTTGCATTAAGTAGAATTCTACTTTGCATTAATCTTAAGTTGAGAGTGTTATGCAAATTGTAGAAGCCTCCTAATTTTATGAAATACATTTTTAAAATGGATCGTTTTAACATATTACTTCTAGTGATTAATTTTTAACATTAGTAAATTCTTACTAAGTACCTAATTGATAATTCTGTTCTACTCAAGTTTCATTAAGAGAAAATACCAAAATGAGTTTTAGAAAGGTACTCCAAGAAATTTTTTAACTCTCTGGGCTAGTGGGCCGAGCTAGCAGCCGAATGGTTAGCGCTCTTGGTAAAGCAGTTCGTGGGTTCATATCCCAATGGATGTTTGTAGTGGTTCGGAATTTACTTTAAACCACAGGTCTAATTAGAACTCATGCGCAAAAGATGATCGTTGAGTGACAAAGTTTCTCTGGACTAGTGGAATTGCGTGAAAGATTTCAATCCAATCTACTATGAAATCCCTATGTTGTGTTCCTGCATGTCGAGTTGCTTGCTTGGATGTTTCCAAGCCATTCTTTAAGGTTTGAGGAGTACTGCACACTTTGAAAATTCTAAAAGTTAATGTTCACTAGAGCCATACCATATCAATGAAGATTTTAACGTTGATAATAAATTAATCTGCAGTTGGTAGTGCAATAATCTGCAATATGTATGATAGTTTTATGGTTGCCAGTTCAACTGTTGGTGCATTCGTGTTTCAAGTAGAGGTATATGTAATTTAATGAAATCAGTCGAAACAACCCTCTTATGTAAAAAGTTGCTTTAGGCCAATAAAATTCTAACCATAATCTGGACCTGGTAGTTGACTCGAAAAAAGATTTGAGGAATCTTCAATTTAAAAAGTACCAAGATAGGCATAATAGATCTGGTTCTACATTTCGTAGGTTCATGTTTCACTTCGAGAGATGTTTGTGGCAATTCAAAAATCAATTTAAACTACTGGCTCTACTGCAATAAGCTCTGGTGAGCAAAAAAATGGCCATTAAGTGTTAATGCACTTTAAAGTTAAAAACTTCAAAGTAAACCCAATAAATTTATTTCAACGATAACCAAAATTTGAAGCTTAAAATGATTTTAACACAACCTAGTATGTTGTTTTTGAGATAGTGCTGACCATTGATTTAACAATTCGAATTATTTCTCGGGGCGTGAAAGTTAGAAGTTTGTAATTCAATTTAAGCTAAAGGTTTTGGTTTATTCCTAGTGTGCAAAAATAATAATAATAATAAATAAATAAATAAAAATGACTCTTAAACGACATGAACAAAACCAATTAACTTCCTTGTTATTAAAAATGCAAAACAAATATGAGCCGTTTATTTTGAAAGAATCCTAACTACATTTACCTTCAAATCGAGATATTTAAGGGTTTGCGTTTGAATGAAATGAAAAATAAAATTGCCCGTTGAGAGACAATTAAATCAAACTTAAAATAAAAAATTTAAGTAATGAACCATGATTTGTACTAAATTGTCTAATTAAAAAAATTGCATGTTAATATTAAAAACTAATTTTAGTGTTCTAAATTATAGCGCATCCAGATTCATTTAATTATCATTCTGTGAGAGAAATTAAAATTTTAAATTTTCAATTAATAATGCATAATATCAAATTCAACAAATGTAAATGTTTGGAGCAGTTTGGAATTCGCTTTATATGCTGCAGGTTCTGATTGAATTAGTTTTCAACTATTAAGTGAACTCATATTTTAAAAAATCATCAATAATCAAAATCATTATTACTTTAATCATAATTTAATTTAAAGGCTTCATTATGACAACTAGATTAACTACGCAATTGTAATTAATCTAGTTGTCATAATGAAGCCTTTGTTATTATCATGACTTGAAATTCATATGGGCTTATGCTAAATTTACTGTTTGTCACAAGGAGCTTATGATAAAAATCTATAAACTCTATTAATTTCAAAACAAAAAGCAACTTTTTATTCAAAACTTAGGTAAAAAATTATACCATTTGTGTATTTAGAGATAATTCGATATTTAAAATTGAGTGAACTTTTAAAACCTAAGTCTTTGGTAAACGACAAAAGTTGTATGCCCCACATAAGATTACTACGTTTGAAAGTGTAATTTTATATATCTAAATTTGACTATGATTAAATCATTTTTTAACTTATAAAAAAATTTTGGGCTTTCAGATGGCGAGAAATTTTATGTTACTGCTTTGTTTTCATTTGTCGTCTTTCGGATCTAGTCAATTCTTTGAAGGAATAACTTCCCAACAGACTCCAGGAGCATCTACAAGATCACAACCTTCTCCTCTTATAAGACAAGTTGGTAATCTACTTCTTGATTTTGATGAAGCCTTTTACAAAATCACAGCTCCAAAAGTTGAATTAGAACAAGACTTGGAAGAACAAAAAATAAGAAATGCACCCGATCCGATAAGAAGGTACTTCGATAGAATCCGCGAAAACTACAAGAATCTTCAATCTAAAATTGGTTCAACTTTAGAACAGTCGGAAGGTAGATTTCAAATGCCAAATTTGTTCGATATTAATTACCAAAATAGAGGCCCAAAATCCACAGTTGGTGTTTCTTTACCCTTTTTGCCTTTAAACATACAAGTAAACGCTAAGAGCTCTGCTTCTAAAAGCACTGGTGCTGAAGCAGAATCAGAATCTGCAAAAATTACTTCAGATGTCCTTGAAAAACAGCCCGTTTCAGAGTCTTCTAAAATAGATATTAAAGTAAAGGACACAGAGAACAAAAAGGAAGAATCATTGGCAAAAGATTCGAATGGATCACCTGGTGAATTTCAGAAAAGATCAAGTTCAAAATTTCAAGTCCAGAGTACTAAAAGCAATTCTCTACGACAGAGCACTGAAAACTTCAAGGTGAAGCCATCATGGGAAGCAAAGGAACATTCCAGATTCCCGCCATTGGAAAAAGCAAATGAACCACTGCAATCTGATTCAATGATCCAAGGTAGAATTCTAGGAGATCTTTTGTATTCTGAGTCAACATTCGATAAGTACTTCAGGAGCCTTTTGAAAAATTTCAAGTGGTTAGTTGATCCAAGCATTTTTCCTGCAAAAGAACTTGTTGAAAACATAAGGGGTATCACAACAGGTCAGTTTATCAATAATTCAAAAAATAACACTGATAGTGAGGAAGACACTTTTGTAACAAGAACTCCTCAAAAAATACCTTCTGGATTAAAACAAAGGAAACCCAATCTTGAAATCGAGGACACTGCGTCAGTAAAACATCAAAGTCCTCACTCTGGACCTGATCAAAACTCGGAAATAATAGTGGCTTTTACTCCAGAAGGAATACCCTTAAAATTAAAAGTCAATTCTCATTCAAAAAATCCCCTTAAATTTCTTCACGAAACGTTGTCTTCAGCTGGGATATCATTAAATATTCCAATTGAATCTCATCGGCACATCCAGCCTGTTGGAAAAGATATCTTACGATTAGGTTCTATTCCAAAAGGAACAGAAGCTAAAGCCATTTTTGTTGATACAACAGATCGAAGACAGTTAAAATCACTTATAAAAAATTTAAAAAAATATAAAATGGACGATTAAAAAATGCTTGCAAAGAAAGTTTATTAAAGTAATTAAAATTTTAGGCCTAGGAGTTAAACATTCAAAGATTTCAGGTGTTGTAAAACAAAATTCTTTGCGAATAATTAAATGTTTGTAACTAGAACTAATTTATTTTATTTATTGAAAATTACCTTTATAATATTTTTAACCTATTTAATAAATTATTTGTTTGAAATTTTGTGTTTTGCTTTATGAACGAACAAGTTGCTTTTGTTGTAGTTTAGATAAGTGTCCCATATTTCTGAAAATGTTAAATTTTACGTGTTAAATTAAAATTCTCTTTTGAAAACTTATCGACTTTAAGATTTTAGTGTTTAATTTTTCGATTGATAAAGTGTTAAGACTTCCAATTTTTAAACTAGATTCAAATCGCAGATAAAATCATACATTTTTAAATTCTTTTCAAGGAGTCTTAAATTCTTTTAAAGATTGCTTTCTTTGAAATTTTCATCTAGACTTATAATTATACAGTTGGTGGAAATTTAATTCATTATAAATCGACCAAATTTAATTGTATCAATAGATAAATGTATCTGACAATTATTTATATGTTTAAATTGAAACATTTCAGTCTTTCATGATAAATGGGTGCTCAATAATATTGTCACTAAATATTATCAGTTTTCCAAAAAAATAGTGCTTTAGGTGAGGATATGACGGTCATTTTGGAGCTTTATGATAACATAATAGTAGCTCACATTGAAGAGAATAACTGGAGATTATATATAGTACATATAATATATATATATATATATACATACAATTAAACACACATGCCATAGGAATTCATTTATAGGGTAGGCAACCCTTCACTTTCAAGGGTTGCCTACCCTATAAATGAGAGGATGAGGTTGTCTACCCTACTCTATAACTAACCTACTTGGTAACAAAGATTCTACTTACACGCATGCTATAGATAGAATCTTTGTCATTCATACAAGGAAATGACAAAGACGGGAGAGAGAAAGCACATCTATGCCCGAACCGGGATTCGAACCCAGTACCACCTCATTTGCAGTCCGGAACGCTGAACTCTAGGCAGTAGGCGGCAACTCGTATTTTAAGGGATTAAAAAGATTTAAAGTTAGAATTAATCACGCACACACATTTATATCTTCCTCTCTATTGTATCCGAACTTTCAACTGAATGGTTAGAACTGACTTTTAGTTCATCAGCTCGTGGATTAGAATACCATTTCGGAACTTCATGTTGATAACGGTTAATTGACTTGAAATTGTAAACTCTGATCTAACAACTCTTCGTCAGCAATAAAAAAAAAATTACCTTGAAATGAAAGACCACACCTCTCTTAATCGAATACAGCAGTTAATAGGACTAAATTATAAGGCATGGGACAATCTTTAAATTGGATTAGAATCCAAAATGTTACTCTCTGTCATCAAGACCTCTTTGATAATCGAGCTATTGAGGTTTATAGTTGAACATGGATATTTTTTTTCATTTGATGGTGAACCACCATTCAATGAAATTTTGTTTAACCCTTCTTTGCATGATTTTTTCTTTATTGGTGAAATTAATCAAGTTGATATAATTCATGTTCAAAATTAAAGGAAAAATGGTTAAAAAAATCTTAGTATATATTTATAGTATAAATTTAGCAAAAAACAATATGCTAAAAATTTCCATCATCATCCAAAGTTAGATCATGAGCTTAGTACTAAATAGAAATAAAAGAGGAAAATAACAGAAACACGTGTTACAAACCTTTCTTCCACTCATTTTCAATTTTTTAGCAATAGAAACTGTAATATAATAAAACAAAATTATAAACGAAATCATACGTTTATTGCAACTACAACAAACAGCGGAATGAGAACTTTAAGCACTGATAATGACACTTGTTTATTTTTGACAGCTATGTTTCTTTTTATGCAATGGACATTCAAAAGGTATCCAAACACGATCAACTTAAACTTTTGTTCTTTTATATAATTTTTGGGCATTATAGGTTATGATGGAAATTTCCACCATTATGCAAAGAAGGATTAATTGCTAAAATTAAAAAACATACATTTGTGGCATGTAATTTACGTTTCTATTCAGCTACTAATCAGTATGATGTAAAATAGTGAGCACCACCATACTTTCCTCATCTTACCCTAGAGTAGGTTTTATCAGTTTAATGGAAACTGCTGAATTCTCTATTTACGATCAGGAATCGAGCAGTAAACACGACCTGCTACTCTCAGAAATATCATTTCACTTGGAGGACATTGCAACCACACCTATTTAATGTTTCCCAGCCACTTTTAGTAAACACGACTCTTCAGTAAAGTCGGGATTAGAATTCACTATCATTCACTGATAAGAACGAAACCCTAACTAACCAGATCACTAAATCCTCAAAAAGTATGATGTTATTGTAAAATTCCAAAAAGTGGATTTTCTTTTGAAATCTCTCTAAATTAGAGTAGTAGACGTAGGCAGTGGTGTTGTGCTAATTTTTTTTTACCGGAACTCGTATATATAATTATATAGACAGGGCTGATCCTGGGTAGGCGGCCGCTCTGTGCGGTCTCATGTCCCAAATTTAACGACGAGGGGGGGGGGGTGATTTTCCCAAATAAATACTGGAAAGAATATTTCATTAACTAATTTCCTCTTAATAATTGTTACATAAAAATCAAACTTAATTTCAGTTATAATTTTACACCAAACTATAAATTCATCTCTTAAGCATATTTAGCTATTTTTTATTTAGAAAAAATTCCAGTTTGTGCGTGTATTTGACTCCATTTTAGCCATGGACATAATTTAAAAAAAAAATTAGTATAAATTTAATGATGTGTTAATCATATTACAATACTAATAAATTGGATTGAAAAAGATGTGCCTTTGTTTTTATAGCACAGTGAATAACTTTCAATAGAAATCAGTTGAGATTTGAAATAATAATCCCAAATTTCTTAAGTTTAATATCGCGCCTATTGAGATAATTTTATATTTCAAATGCGAGACACCAAACTTTAAATATTTAATAAAAAAAGTCAATGCTTTAGCCACATAGTTCTCAAGCAATCACAGAAACGAAAAAATACCCGCTCAGACGTATTGCGCATGCGTGAGATCTTCCTGCCGTCGCTTCAGTATGTGGTACTTTTCAACATGTCTCTCTCGGGCAACAACATGGCCGAGAAGTGATAGGTGCGTGTTGGAGGCATGCTGCCTCAATGTGCGGCATGCCTAACACTTTTTAATCGACACTTTGACTTAGATAGCGTGATAGAATATTTTGCTAATAGTATTATTAATCTTATTATTGCATTGTATTGGTTCGGTTCAAACCCTTGTTTATAATACATATAAAAATTCGTCAAAAATTAGAAACTTTTTAATTTTTTTTCAATACGTCAGCCAATTCTCATTATCAGAAATCCTTTTTAGTACCGGAACGCGCTCCTGTCCAAAAAGGAAGTACCGGAACGACGTTCCGGAGCGTTCCGGCTCGACAACACCACTAGAGGTAGGTCATATGAATGGTGTGCCATCAATCTGATTCTTCAACTGAGAACAAAATCATTGTACTCATACAATATATAATATCGTACATGTTAAATTTCGTTTTCTATATTTGAATAATATTCAATATGAACAGAAGGAAACAATTATTTACCCGAACGAAATGAAGTATGCAACAAGTACTCAGTTAATAAAGATTTCTGTCACTTAACAAGAAAAAACATTGTTTTTAATATTAAGCCAGTTAAAATCCTTATTGAAAACATTTTTCAGGCTTAAAAATCCAAGGATTGTTAAAAATTCTCCGCTAGTGTGGTGAAAAACTTAGAGAAAAATGTTAAGTAATAATTTGTACCACTTTATTATAATTTGAACCAATGAAATTCTGCATCATTGGATACACAGACCACCGATAAATTGACGACATTAGTGTGACGTCATATCCACAACTGTTTCCAAACAAATACAATGTAAACATTTGTTTAATATTGTATTTAAGAGTGCCTTCTTGCCAAACTTGGAGATTTTTGTTTGGCTATCGATTTTATTGGTGATTTTTGTTGGCACAGAACAATAAATTGTTCTGTTGCAACCAGAATACGATTGGATTTTGCCCAGCTTGGTGATTAAGTGTGACTACAATTTGGCGAGAATCAAAGGTTAGGCAAACAAAAGGTTAAAAGTTTTAGGAAACACGTTATCCTTAGATAATGAATATCAATTTCAAAAATAACAATTTAAAAATCTATCACCGAAGTCTATGGCAGTTTCAATGATAAATGGCGCTTAACAGCAAATGTTTGGAAACAGTTGCTGGATATGACGTCACAACTAATGTCATCTATATCTATGACATTATTGGTTTCATGTGATGTAAATAAACAAATACAGAAGCCTTAGCAGTCCTTTTACAAATTTGCCGATATTTCAGTGGGAATAACTCCCATAGACTTAACATTATGTGACGTCACAGCTCGAATTGCAGCAACTCGCATTCACCGTTCAATGATATTTTAGATTTTTTTTTTTACAGTTCCGCAGTTGAGATATGAATACTATTTTGTTTTCGCCAAGTTTTATGCCAAATGAAAATTATCGGCGTTATGAATTGCTGGAAATCAGTAACATTTTTGTACAGCAACTCGAGCAATTTGTATCGTCAATGCTTTATATAAACGAACAGGCTTTGTCTTCTTTTCGCTAAATGGAAATAATAACATCAAATGGTGGTTTATTTTCATTACTGCAGTCAAAATTCCATCTTAAGGAACGATTGTTGAGTTTCCCATTTTAAAACAGCAAATTTAGATTTAGACTAGGCGTATCAATTTCAATACAAAAGAATTTAACAGTTTAAAAATGACTACATTTTAACAAATAAGTTTTTATAATATGTTTTAAGTATTTCAGAATATTTACGCAGATATTATACTTAATACAGTATATTTTTATGTAATAAAAATAAGATGCATTATTAAAAAAAAACATTTTACCGAATATAATGAAGAAAAAGAGTTTTATAAGATATCAAAACTTAGTCTTATTAAAAGGTTGTATATTTGTTACTTCCTATTTTTATTAATTAACATGGCTTAATTAAAATTTCTTGTTAAGTAAAATTTAAGATTTTACTATTTAAGAACTTAAAATTTAAACTTGAAATTATAAAAAATAATTATTTTATAAAAGATGTACATCTTTTTGCATTTTCTTGATATTTTTAGTTTTGATAGATACTTTCAACTAGAATTACATTAAAACTGAATCAATATTTATTCTTAAACGTTATTGAAAGATTTATATATTTGAAAGAATAAATAGTGGCAATTTTTATAAATATTCATAATAAATTATTCCAAATGTTTGTAGTGAGCTGTTGACGATCTGATGAATATTTTAAGTGATTTTATTGGTTTAAATATCTACCATCTTAATATTTTTGAATATCAGTTTATTAATTATTTCAGAAATAAATTAAATTTTATTAAGTACAACTTTTACAATTTTTATTTTGTATTATCATATATTATAAATTTTGTGGGGTTTTTTTTAACCATGATGTGGTTGTTTCGTTCGTTACACACACATACAGTTGAGATCATATACACGTCATTTTATTTTACTTATAATTGGTCTGTGAGAGAAACAAATAATCGTTTTCACCAATAATGTCAAATATACATTTTTGTTCACCCATCAAAAACAATTCAATGAGTCAGTGGGACTAGCTCTTCAGTAATGAGTTGGAAAGAAAATTTTGGACAATACCTTAGTGGGATGGGTAACTTTATATGTTATTGGATATTTGTCTCTCTTGATACCTCTATTAAAAAATAAATACTTATGAATCATTAAGTAAAGATAAATTTATTTCATGTAACATGTAAAGCACATTAAATATTAATATTTGATTGTTTATGCAAGGGATAAATAAATCATAATATCCACTTTATGGTTAGTTTAAATCGGCAAGGACAAGATTTATTTATTTATTTATTTTTTTTTTTTTGCACTGAGTGTGACATTTTATATTTATTACCAATTTTTAATTTTTATCAGTATGTTACTTAAAAAATTTAAATAAAACCTTCAAATTTTCCAGAGAATTAAGCACTTTGAAAAAATGTTTATTATCAGCTATACATAACTTTTAATGTGAGTGAAATCTACTTTTTCTTCCCTGGAACACAACCAACTTAGTCACAGAACATTTTTGAATTTATTTGTCAATTGATGTTGCATCTATAGCCATAATTATATATCATATCTATAGCCATGTTTTAATGTCAACTGATGTTTTCTAGTCAGGCACGCAATAACTTGCTTCCATTCTATTTTCTAAGTTCCATCTTTTTGTTTTATTTTCTTAACAAATTGTAAAGTTAACAAAAAGTGAAACTATTCTCTGCTTTTGATGGTGAAGTAACCTGAGTCTAAAATCAAGTAAGCCCAAAGTATTCACTGAAACTTCTTGTTCTGAATTAATGTTAATTAAGAATTTATTTTTTATAATCCAGATCGCTAAGAGGATAAAGAATCATAATAAAAGTACTGAAAGAAAAACATCATCAACTGTGATTACATAAGGTATAGTCATTTGCCAGGTATTCGTACAGCCTCAGGTACACTGAGGATAATTTCACAGAAAAAATTCTAATTTGTTTTTGTGGCCCAAACTCCAACATTACTTTTCTTGCTACTGGTATCAGTGTTAGCATACAAAATCTTTTTTCCAATGGCGGGCACTGGGTGATTGACACTTCACCACAACAGGGCCAGAAATTGCTACTCCTTTAGCGTTACCCTGTGGGAAACTGCGAACCAACACAGAGGGGAATAGCATTACCCACGTCACACCACCACAAACCAGTTTATAGGGCTGGCCACATTCATACATCATCTCAGGAGAAAGGGCAAAGAAACACAGAGAAAGAAAACGTCCATGCCTGAACCAGGATTCGAACTCGAGATCAACTACCTAGGAGACAAGAACGCTCCAGCCGGCGCATCCACCGGAGCCATCAGCCGGCGCATACAGAAGTTTTAAATCAACAATTCTTGGGATAATAAGCACGATATTGAACTCTACAGTATTTGGAACCAGAACTAGGCAAAAACAAGATTTTAATATGCTTTCCATAATATGATGCATTCTTTAATAAAATTTTGTCAAAAAATGAGTTATGTTCTATAACACATTTTTACACAGCAATAAAAGCAAATAGTTATAACATACAAAAAGTAAAATTGATGTATTTTAAAATATTACATATATGCCATTTATCATGAATTATAAATGGAAATAGTTAATAACATAATTTGATTAAAAAGATTTTGATTAACTTTCTTCATGATTGAACGGAAAGGAATTTTAAACTTTACACACATGTATGCAAGAGCGCAAATTAAAAACTTCATCCAGATTCATGAACACAAACTGAATATTATATAATTTGTGAAAATACGTAAAAATTCCCGTGTCTGTAATAATTTTATCTACAAAAAAAATACATCAAGAGTAGTTTAGAACACTCAATAAAATATAATACAAAAACATTTTATTTTAAATCTTGACAATATGAATGAAGTATGTCATCAAAGTAAACAGTAAAATTTTTCACACCCTTGATATACATTTAGATAATATATATCATTTAAAAAGTAACTTAAAAAAATAACATAAAACAATTTGAAAGTGAAATTCATTCAAACAAAACGATGAAAATCCCGTTAATCTGCGCTTTAGGTCCCCTACTCTGCCAACTTGGCGATAAATGCACCAAGTGTGGTAAACCGAACGTTTTTATACCTAATGAGCTCTTTATGGCAACCTTCGGAGGAAATAATTTGCGCTTTTTCGCGCATGCTCATTAATTGGTTTTTTCTTTTGGCATTTTCAATGGTCGTTAATTAGTTTCAGTTTGAAAAATCGGTCATTTTCATTGGTTGCTAATTAGTTTAAAACCGTTAAAAATCGCATTCCATTATCGCCAAGGCAACAGCGTTTATGAAAATCCGCCAAGTATGGGACCCACAGCACACTTTCGCCTAGTTGGCAGAGTAGGGGACCTAAAGCGCATTTTCACCGAAAATCCATTATGATTGATCAGCCGAATTGTTAATATATAAACTTTAAAGTGATGAAATTACTAAAACTCCATAAAATATATTATTAACATTTTGGAGAGTAAGAATAAAATAAAAGATTTCCCTTACAATGAAATTTTTATCAATGTAGTGAGAAAGTCAATGATACTCCATCAGCTGCTGGTATCTAACCTTTTCTTCTTTTTAAGCGAAGGCTCATTTTAGCCAGTATGAAGTCACATGCTTATCCACAAATATCTAATATCCTTCACTCCTATCAAATTAACAATAAAATATTTAGCAAATTAAAATTTAGTTTGAACTAGTGTAGAAAAAATAAAAGTTTAAATTATTCCAAAATGAAAAAAATAAACGTAGAAATATTTGATAAGATTGGCTATTGATAATATTTTTCTATTGATTGTCAAAAGATTGGCTTCCACCAGTTTAAAAATAATGATTCAAATGATAAAATTGATTGAATATAATAGCATAATGGCGGATACTCATACTGAGGCAAATAAAATTTGGCAACAGCCAAAATCCTTAAATATGAATTTATCATGAAATCTGGAATCTACAAAGTAAAAATATGGTAACTTTAAGCTGTAATCCTGAAAAGTGATCTATTATTAAATCCAGTAAAACAATTATTTTCTTACATAGCAAACCAAAAATAAACCTCAAACATTCATTGGACAATGAGTGTGAAATGCCGAAACTCGAGTCGTGGCGTCATGTAATGTTAAGTCTATGGGCTACCACTGAAACATCGGCAACTCTAATGGGGCTTAAAGTCCTTAACCCTTCTTTGCATAGTGGTGGAAATTTCCATCATAACCTATAATGCTCAAAAATTATATAAAAGAACAAGTTCACTTTAAGTTGATCGTGTTTGGATACCTTTTTAATGTCCATTGCATAAAAAGAAAGATAGCTGTCAAAAATAAACAAGTGTCATTATCAGTGAAACGAGCTTAAAGTTGTCTCATTCCGCTGTTTGTTGTAGTTGCAATAAACGTATGATTTCATTTATAATTTTGCTTTATTATATTAGAGTTTCTATTGCTAAAAAATTGAAAATGAGTGGAAGAAAGGTTTGTAACACGTGTTTCTGTTATTTTCCTCTTTTATTTCTATTTAGTACTAAGCTAATGATCTAACTTTGGATGATGATGAAAATTTTTAGCATATTGTTTTTTGCTAAATTTATACTATAAATATATACTAAGATTTTTTTAACCATTTTTCCTTTTATTTTGAACATGAATTATATCAACTTGATTTATTTCACCAATAAAGAAAAAATCATGCAAAGAAGGGTTAATATTTTACTAGACTATCAGCGTTTAATTTCTGCCGTTTAGGAGAAAAGAAAATTTAATACCCATCAATAACTGTAACCATTATCTTTATCAATCAATGCTGAAGTTCTTCTTAAGCATTTCCTAAAGACGGTTTTGTTCACTGTGAGATTTGCGTTCTGTGGGGAGCGCTCTTCAACAAAGTAAGTAGTTTTCGTGTTATTACACCTCTGTATCTAGCGAAGACTGCTATAATTCGTCAGAATTTATTGAAATATTTTTTTCCTATTACTGCTTTATGTTCCTTATTTAACATCTTTTTTTTCTTTGTAACATTAAATGAACTTTAAAAATACTGGATTTTAAAATGTTTACTAATGGATTACAATTGTCTTTATAACCAGTCTTTTTTCTAGATTGTATGCATATAATATCTTATCTGTTCTTTTTCATTAACTACTGAATGCTAGATTTTTTAGTGTTTATTAAACTTCAATTTTAAGACATAAATGAACTTTTAACAGCAGATCTATTAACATTAAAACTAAAACTTCCTTTATTGAAACGTCAATTGCAATTTTGAAATTCTCTTAAGTTCTTAAAATTTAGACTACAGTTCGAAATCCTACTTCTGATTTGAAAAATAATAACTTTATCAAAATGTTGAGCAATACTTAGATTGAAATTTTAAACTTCATTGAATATTTACTGCTACGGATTAAATGTTTCACAACAACAGAAATATTAATTCCTTATTGAAACTCTCTTTTGTGTTATAACAAACGTGAAATATTCTGTCAATAAAGTCTCTTATTTTTATCTAGGCCGAAAATGGCTTTCTTAATCCTGATTTTCGGGATTGCTTTCCTGCATAGTACCATTGCAACTGTAAATCAACCAGGACCAGGACTTGAAAGTCTAATTGACGGTGGGCCTCTTAAGGAACTACTGTCCGAGACTGGATTGAAATCTGAACTTGAAAGCTTGATGAAACCTAAAGAAGGTGAAGGCTTTTCTCTGTCCAACAAATTTCCTAAAAGCATGGGCCCTGGTAAACTTATTGTACCCGTTGGTGTCCCTGTACCCATGTCTAGCGGGATAAAGAAATATCCTCTTAAGGGTGCTGTAAAACTAGCTAAAGTTGCAATGCCACTGAAAAAGTAAGTTTGCTTATGTCTCAATTGATGTCTTGTTCATGAACTCTTGTACCTTTTAACTGTTTACTAAGATCTCTAGTTAAATTAATCTTCATACAGCAAACAAGAGTTAATTTTATTGAGAATATCGCTTAATGAATTCAAAATTCTTGTTTTATATATTTGACTTGATGCAAATAGTCTGCTTTTCTTTCGTTAGAACTACAATACTCTAAAGATTATACCTGCTATTCAACTACATACAAATTTTTATTCTTTAAATACTTAATAGTCTATTAAGAATTTTTAAATGGTGAAATCTTGAGTTATTTCATGAAACTAAGTTTTCAGAAAAACTTTAAATTTTATAACTATTTTTAATTACTAATGAACTTGTAGTTGTTCGTGATGAAAGAATTGTAAGTGTCAATTTGCAGAAAATTGCATCTGGTAGTTCTTTTTCTTATAGCATTTCTCAACATTTATAAATTCTACCTCGTTAGAGTTTCTATAAATTTAAACAATTTTTTGATTTACATTACTGTAATCTTATTTCTTACGTACTGTATAGTACGTTTCTACTTCGTTCTAAAACAATCGAGACTAAAATATTGAATATCTTGAAATATTAAATAGAATGCCTTTTCTCAATGCAGTAATTACTCAACCAATGTCCATTTAAACTTGACCACAATATTTTAATTAGACGTAAGGCGATTTTAATCCTGGAATTAAAATCTCTTCATGTATTCAACTAAATTTAGCAACATATTAGCTATTTAACCTCATATTTCGGTTTAACGGAAGTTTTGAAATGTAGATATAAACTACATGTCCTTAATCATCTTACCTATTACAGAAAAATTATACCTAATAAGTAAATGTTGCGTTTCATTTCTTGAATATTAGGGTAGCTGTGAAAAAGGCTGTGAAAGCGAAAGCTCTGGCTGTTCCTATAGCTAAAATAAAGGCAAAACCAAAAGTTTATCATCTAAAACCTATAGTTCACATTGTTGAGAAGCCAGTTCCAGTTTTTCACAAGGTACCAGTTCCAAAGAAAGTTCTTGTGCCTAAATTTTATCCAGTTTACAAGCCTATTCCAGTTCCAAAAATAGTTCCAGTACCATACAAAGTTCCCATAAAGAAAATAATTCCTAAAATTGTGAAGATCCCAAAAGCCATTCCAGTTCCGAAGTTTTATCCTGTAAAGAAACCTATACCAATTGGTATACCGTATCCTGTTCCAAAGTTCCATAAAGTGCCTGTGCCTAAGCTTGTTCCTTATAAGAAATACATACCAATTCCCATCCCTAAAAAGGTAACTATAATTTATGATAGTAAAGAGCTAAAATTGCATGAGAATTTTCTCTAATTTAAAAAATTTTCGTATAGTATTAAGTTAAAAATTAACTGCCTTTAACAGTTCTTTTCTTCGTCTGTCGACAGGTCCCAAAATTTATACCAGTTCCAGTGAAAAAAATAATCAAAGTACCGAAGCCATATTATGTTCCTATTAAAGTTCCTCACATTACAACGAGTTACGTGAAAACTCCTATGGTGGTGAAAGTACCGTAAGTACTACCTGTGACAGTATTTGGATACTGTCCTAAGCAACTTTACTTTGGTTCTAATACTTATTTTTCGGTTGCGGCTTATTTATGAGGAAACTTAGTGTTTTTAAAATAAGCTAATGAGTATAATGCTGCATGTGCTTGGGAAATTCAATTTAGTGATTTTTTAAAGCTAAACTCCCTATTTTTGTAAGTTTTAAAATTACTAATTGATTTATGAAATAAAAATACTTCATACAGTAGCAGATACTTTGCTTTGTATCTCTATGTATACTAAAGTATCTCTTAAAGCACTTAATCATTCAAGTCTTTAATTTTTAAAGTTTTTTTAAAAATCATAAATACATCTTTTTAAAGTACTAGCTAATATTTTATCTTAAAGTAATCAATGAAAATTAAGATCGGAACTTGTGTGTGTCAGCTACCTCTCATGCACAGGAACATTTTGCGTTTTGAAGAGCAATATGATTTATATTTTTAAATTAAAAAGACTTTCAAGTTTTCGTTTGTATGATCAATTTTATTAATTTTATTTTAGATCTTAATCTTATTTACATGTACAAAAATATTAATTTTTAATATTTGAGTTTTGAAATGTGTTTTGACTTAAATCTAAGTTTCGGCGCAGCTTGAACTTTGAGTCTTTGTACGCAGCTAGGAATTTTTATACCCAAGCAAAATTTGTACTTAACTCTTTGAGTACTGTCTTATTTAAGTGTCTTGAAGTAAACAACCTATTACTAATCAAATTAGTAAGTGTGCTTTGACAATTTTGAATTGAAAATGAACTGTGGTGCAACCGGAATTAATCATCTAATTAAATAGGTTGAATTCTAACAATTTTTGTATGAAGTACCTTTTCAAGAGTAAAGTATCTATTCATTAAATTGGAAAAAATTATTAAAGGTTAAGAACTTAATGAAGCATATTTAAAGTACATATTCAACCAATCTTGGTCGTATTTTAGCACTTTCTATAACTTTGCAACTTGTAAGTTTTCATAGAAAAATTGTTAGACATGCTAACAAGTTTATCAGTTTTCCTGAACTATCTTTAAAAGTGTGCTAAACTTTGTGAATAAACTTAACATTGTCTTAAAATATAACGATCATCTTCGAAAATTTAATTTTGAAGTTGACATTCAATAGACTCAAAGAGCTTGGAAACGCAAATGTGCCACGTAGCTTTTTGAAAGTTTGCTAATTTGAATTCTAGAAAATGAGATTAGTCTCTTTTACATAATGATTAATTTTTCTAACTTTTAGGGACGTAAAGAAATTTCCTTACAAGATGGGAGGAGAAGGCAAGCTTTCTTCCAGTGGTATAATGAACTTCATAGAAGCAGAAGAGAAAGAAACTTATAAAGTTAAAGATGCAGATTTTGATGAATATTATCGATGATTTTTCAATTCTACTTTTAATCAGCATGATAAAACTGGATTAAGTTTTAATAAACTTATTTTAAAACTAAAACTGTTAAGCTGATTCCTGTTCTTAAAAAGTTCGTGTATTTAAAGTACGTGAATTTAGGACATAGCTAAGCTAAATGTTTTGTAGAAGCTTATAATAATTTATTAAAAATAGCTTAACTGGCTCCTTTTGAAGTTCTTACTTGTGGTCACTGGAATATAACAGCGCAGATAAAAGTAAAAACTTGTATTATCTATATTTTATATATATAATAAAACTTTTATAATGTGTAACTAAAATTGTTTAAAATTTTGCTTTAATTTGTAATAAGTATTAAATTATTCGGCTTTAAATAATCTTAGTTTCCAAATTTATCAAATTTTAATCAATTGTCAATGCTAAAGGACGCTTGGAAATTTCCCCAGAAAATCATTAGTACTTTAGCATTACTTTTTCTTATACAAAAATATTTCTGATTATAGTAATATGGGGAATGTGTGTTACCTTCATATATCGAAAAGAATAAAATCTAATATAAGCGTCTGAAAAATCAGACTGTAAGCGAACTTTTAACAGCCTTTTCACCAAACACAACTTCAATCTTGTTACAAAGGGGTAACAATATTCTTTGCAAAGTAAATGAGCACTAACTATATTGCCACAAGTTAGACTGGCAAACTGAGAGGAAAATGTAACTTTAGATAACTGCTAGATTTCATTCAATTACGAAAATGTTTATAGTTCTTATGACTGTTCTGTTTGACATATTTGATAACACGAAGCTTAAGTTTACCTACGATTTATCGTGGATTTCAAACAATTATAAAGATACACTCTCATCCAAGGGGACAATTGAGTCCATAAACTGTAGAAGACCATAAAATTGGCAATTCAGCTACTATCTAAATGATTCTCATCGATGAAAATTATGATTTGCCTTTTCTTAAATCATAAAAGGCATATTAAAATACGATGTAATATCTTAATATAGAAAGAAATATTTATATAGTTTTAGATTTTCAATCTCTAATGAGACAGTAGCTGGAAAATGTGAATATTTCAGACAATGGTGGCAACATGACAAACGAGAACAGAGAGTAGTAAATATTCGCAATATCAGCTTGCTGTAATCATTGAAAAGAGCTGGCTCAAAAATCAAAGTTAAGACTTGACATTGGGGTACAATTTACGGATGAAAGATTTGTTTACCTACAAAAATTTTCAAATATATATCAATAAGTTTTCTATACATACATATATATATATATATAAAACTGTAACTTAATGGCGTAGCGGGAACATTTGTACAATACCTTTTTACAAATTTTTCGAAAAATACCATTCGTCTTACTTATTTGGCTTACCATACTTATTTGGCACTCCTCTCTGAGTGGTAATAAAGGCGTTATAGATTACTTGTCCAACCTCTCTACACTGATCAGACTTTGAAATATTTTGTATGACTATTCCTCGTGAAACCATTCTCTCTAAAGCAAATAATTCATTAAAAATTTCATTTCCCAAATTCACAAGAGATTTTGGGTAATAATTCGTTTGGCTTTTATTTGCTTTTAGCGCCAAATTGTTTAAGAATGTAATCGGAAAACTAATCAACTAAGCTACCGAAAAAGCGAAACTACATTCACAAAACTTATTTTTATCTGATATTTCTGCACATAAGTCATTATATAAAACGTTAAAAAAAATTATTAATGTTCAAAATAAACAGATATTTCAATATACAATATTCATTACTAGATTTAGTCATTTACTAGCTTATGAGGAGAAGGTGATAGAATTCTGTGCACAAACAGTACTGAAAACAAGGTAAGGCTTTTACTCATTGAAAAATATGCAAAGCCAAGTTTTAAAATTTTCAAGTTTGCCCACACTACAAGATAAATAAAAAAAAATGCATATAACAGAGGACATTTTTATCTCTATATTAACAAGATGAAGAAAACTGGTCTCTCTGCGAGCAATATTGCGTACTTCATATTCTTCTTCCCATTCTAATAAACGGTATGTTTAACTTACAGATGGTAGATTTATGCACGTCAAAGGATATAGTATGCAAAAAAGATTATTAAAATGTAATTTTCAAACTGGATAACATCCTTATTATTAGTCAACATAAAATTTGCAGAAATTGAAACTTTGTCAAATACATAATATGACCTTGTAGCAAAGAGAATAATTTAGGAAAAGTAACACCGATGTCACCGAGAATAAATGAGGAAAAAAGTTTAGTCAGTTAATCCATATCACCAAGACTTTCTTTTTTATCTGTCCTTTCCATCTGAAATTCCAACAAAAATTAGAAAATGTTGGACAAAATTATTGTAGATCTAACTAATGGTGACCATTCAGATAAGAGAAGACAAATTTTTCTAAGGAACCATCTACGTGCAATAGGTCTCGGGTCATAGTTGTAATATTGTTTTTTTACTCTTAAGATTAACTGAAACATTTAAATGCATTTGCTTCAAAAAATAAACAAATTAAATTGTGTTAGAATTTTCTGTCGCGATACTTTTTACAGTGTTATATAATAAAATTAGGCTTAGATTTATTTTTAGATGTGTTCTTATTAACTACTAGCTGTACCCGCCGGCGTTGCCCGTGCATTTAGAAAATGCAGATAAGTGAATAGCGCAGGAATAGTAGTGTAGGACACGTAGACTGTCTCTCTCTCCCCCCCCCACACACAACATTCCCCGTCGATTAAAAGGAACAATATATCCTAAATATTTTAAACGGAAAATTTTCCAAAAGATGGTCGCCAGAATTGTTTCTCAAAAGGAGCTGGTACAACCCCGGAATCAGCTATCGGCGAGCAGCGATCTCGAGAAGAAGTTTTATAAATAATTTTTTTAAAATTTTTCTAATTCAAAAATCGAAAATCGGGCTTCGAGGTCTGGTGGCCAGCCCCCTTGTGCTTCCGTGTAAAAAATTCCAGGTCCCTGCGTGCGATAGATTTGGCTGGAGAGCTCGGTCAGACACATTACACTTGCTTTTATTATTATAGATTCCTAATAAAATATTTCAAATTTTATTCAAGAAACAATTTTTTTTTTCATATATGTGTGGCATAAACGATTATTAGTATCATGAACAATAGAAGTAAGATGTGAAACAATTTCTAAGATGAATCAAATTGGGGGAAAAAGCTCGCTTTCTTGCAGTTTTTTCTTTACATCAATACATTATCGTTTTATTTAAATTTTTAATGGGCGTTTTTTAAAGTAAAATTAAATAAAATGCACTTTAACCCTTCTTTGCATGATTTTTTCTTTATTGGTGAAATAAATCAAGTTGATATAATTCATATTCAAAATTAAAAGGAAAATGGTTAAAAAAGTCTTAGTATATATTTATAGTATAAATTTAGCAAAAAACAATATGCTAAAAATTTCCATCATCATCCAAAGTTAGATCATTAGCTTAGTACTAACTAGAAATAAAAGAGGAAAATAACAGAAACACGTGTTACAAACCTTTCTTCCACTCATTTTCAATTTTTTAGCAATAGAAACTCTAATATAATAAAACAAAATTATAAACGAAATCATACGTTTATTGCAACTACAACAAACAGCGGAATGAGACAACTTTAAGCTCGCTTCACTGATAATGACACTTGTTTATTTTTGACAGCTATGTTTCTTTTTATGCAATGGACATTAAAAAGGTATCCAAACACGATCCACTTAAAGTGAACTTGTTCTTTTATATAATTTTTGGGCATTATAGGTTATGATGGAAATTTCCACCATTATTCAAAGAAGGGTTAAACCAAGCTAGTTTTTGAAATAGAAAAATATAAAGGAAAAAACTAATTTGCATAAAAAATTGAAGTATACAAGGAGTGATTCAAAATGATGCATGATAAATAATGAGACTAAAAATTCAAATGTAAGTAAAATATTTTGTTTTTTACAAATAACAAAATAATTTTTCAAAATTATAGAATTACGAACTCCAGTTTACCATTGTTTTATATCTTAGTTTCGTTCTATTTTCATTCGTTCAAAAAGTATCTGAACGTTTTTAATATTAATGTAATTCGAAATTGTATAACATGAATTGTTTGAAATGAAGAGGGTCTCGTTTGGTTTAGTTGACGCTCAACGGTCATTTTCTGCAAACGAGGGTTAATTAAACAGTGACCTACGGTTTAAAATCGGCTGAGAATCATTACCAACTACCAAACCCAAGGTGGGATTCGAATATTTGAACCGAAGGCGCTAATTACTCGATTTAGATAATAGTTACTATTCTGGGATTAATTAGTGATAATGTCTAATAATTCATTTGACATAATTAATATTAAAAACTATGTACATACTACACACAATTTAGCTTTTATATTTGTATATATATATATATATATGTATATATATATATATATATATGTATATATATATATATATATATACCTCGAACATATTCAATTGTATAAAAAGAGTTATCAACTCAATAAAGTTTTAAAATAATAAAGTTGAATTAAAAATTTCTTAAAGAAAGATTTATATATTATCAAGTGTAAAAGCTTTCTAAATAAAACATTGTTATTTTGAAAAGTGATAGAAAATACTGCCAGAAAATAAATCATGCTTAATGACATTTTATAATGTATCATTTAAGAGAAAAATATTTATCCAAACACTGATTTATTTAACTGAAATAAATGCCTTCGATCCAACAGTTACACGAGTTGTTAGTATGAATATGCAAAATAATTATTAAATAACAATATTAATAAAATAATGAATTTCTCAACTTTAATGTTAACTAATGGCATCTGAATTATAAAAAAGGACGAACAATATCAGTTTGCTTCCAAATAGTCCCACATACACAGCAAAAGATTTATCATGACTTTTTTTATTCCTCATAAACATAAGTTCTACTTTTATAAAAAAAATATATAAAGTCAATCTGCACATTAATATTGGAACAGCTCTAATATTATGAAATTACTAGACACATATGCTAGAATGTTTCACACAATTATATTACAAATGATAACTTAAAAAGTTTTTACATTTTTAAGAAAATACTGTTTATTATGTAATTATAAAACAAATTAGTTTCACCAGTTTCAGCCCATATCATATTCAGAAATGAGTTTACAATAAAGACAAAGAGAACTGAACTTAAAAATGATGGATGAATCAAAATTGGACTACATAAATTTAGACAAGATAATATAGTTAAAAATATTTAAGATATTGTGAAAATGTTTTTTTTCTCACTCTGTTTTAAGCTCTTAACAGACCATGTATGAAGAATAACTACTGTATCATAAGTGCTTTTACAAAAAAGAGTAATTAGAAAATATTATTAGATGCTTAATAAACTGAGTTGGTCTGTGCTAAATATCCTCATATTATAATTTCATATGGAAGCCATCAGTAACTTTTATAAATAAATATATATTCTAAGAAAAAAATTGAATAATTTTTTTAATACAGATGAAAATCACTATTACCCACACTATACTTCAATCTTGAATTGTTTATTATTTTTTTATAATAGTTTTGAGAACATGATATTAAGTTAAAATCGTAATATTTGTTTGCCAGACGAAAAAAAATTTCAACAGGTTAATATTAGTTTACAATTTTTGCTCTTAAAATTTCATTATTTAATACTATGAGTGCACACTTATTTAAATAAGTTTTTGTTTAAAGCATTTTTTATTTAAAAATTCAGTTATGTCATATTATTTATAATTGTAAGTTCTTACATATAACTTAAAGCAATAAATATTACAAGGCATTAGAAAATCTGCATAAAGAAAATGTATGATAGAGGCTGTTATGTCAAATGTACCGAAAAGGTGAAAAAGGATCACAGATTTTGATAAAATTGATATTTAATTTTATCACACGATGATTAAGTTGCTAAAAAATGATTGCGACACAATGATATGAACAACTTTTTTCAGATAATGTATAAAAATGTATAAATCTAATTTTAAAAGTGCCAATAAACTGCAGTAAAGAAAAATTCCTTTAAATATTATAATTATGAACTGAAAATGATTTTAGAAAACTTTCATAAGATATAGTTTTCTAAAATATAATTAGAAACTACACCTGCCTTTTCTTATAACATTTCATGTTCATTGTTAAATTAAAACTTTGTTTTAATGCATAATACTCATTGAAAATGAAAATCAACTAGAACACAGAATTGCATTTTTTAAAATTTAAATTTTTTAGCATTAAGCAAAACATTTTAATGTTTTAAAATTCAGAATTGTCAAATTCTTGTTCATTTTACTTTACGAGAACCAAGAGACAAAATATTGTATAAAATTTTCATAATCTTTATAATAAAAAAAAAAAAAAAAAAAAAAAAAAAAAAAAAAAAAAAAAAAAAAAACGGTGCAAAAGAACAAAGAAATAATCTGAAATGTTAGAATGTAACAAATGTCAAACAATTTGAGGAAAAGAACAATAAATGAATAGTGCTTCAATAATATATAACACAAATATAAATTTTTAATTTAATATTTAATAAATTATTTTAAACACAAAAGTAATATATATATAAAAAATGCATAAAAATTATTTTAATGCAACTGTACATGTATTTACAAATTAAATACTATAAAAATAGAGTTTTTATGTTACAAAAACATTTAAAAAATATTATTTACAATTTTGTCTCATGAAGTTGCCCTGACATGGCAACACAAGCTCTGTAAGGTGATTGATATGGTCTTAAGCGAATGGGAGCACCAGTTCGTTGATTGGGAAATGGTACATACGTCTCGTTATCTTCAGCAGAATCAACATCACCGTCACTAGAATTGTTAGAAGGTACAAAATGCTCAGTACGAACAGGTTTACGAGGTCTTGGCCTTCTATAATAGCGAAACTCTCTGGGAAGAGTATACGACCGTGGAAGTGATATTTGGCTATCAAGATCAGATGGTACATTATGTGATTTATATGTAATACCAGCTACATTATCTTGTGGGGGACACCTACAAGAAGGAGTATCACGAACTGTGTTAGGTATACGTGATCGAGGGTATATTTTAGCCTTTGATGCAGCAGAAACATTACTATTACTGGAAATATCAGAATTTCGTGGATATACTACATGAGGTGGAGAAGCTAAATAAGAGTTTCTGAAGTCCTGATAATCACAATACATTGAACAATCCAAAGATTCAGGGACAAGCAATATCTCTGGAGTCTGTGACCTTTGCTTTGATTTTGGTCTGATACCATTTAAAATATGGGGTCCTATTAATGAATGATATAATGGCAAGCGAGCAACTGGTGATTCTGGTCTAACCCAAGGTTGTTTTTTTGAATGAGGTATAGGCTGATGCAAAGTATCTTGATCTCCAATTTCCATAGGATGAGGTCTTTTTAACTTTCCTTGTTTAATTTCCTCTTCAATTTCTTTCAACTCTTGAAGCTGCTGTTGTTTTTTCTCTTGAAGTTTTTGCTGAATGTTAACACGAGATCCTACACTACTTTCATGATCACTACTGCATGATTTATGAGGCAATCTTTTCCAAAACGGATTTATAGTTTTGCTATTGTTATTTAAGGATGATACAGGTGCGGGAGGTGGCACAAAGCTAGAAGGTTTCTTTTTCTTTCGTTTAAATGCTGGATTAAGACGACAGTTAAACACACCAGGTATCCCACTAACCATTCCATTTTGAAAATGACCATTTGATGGTTGAAAAACTGTTGGATTAGGCAATTTAGAAAGTGGTGCTATAGCCGGTGATTTTCCATCAGTAACAGTGTTTTCACTGTCCGCCAGAGTGGGTTTTTTATTATGAGTATCACAATTGTCAGTTGCACATTGGGCACAATTTGATTCAACATCTGTTTGAGATGCTAAGCTGTGCTTTAAATGCTGGATATGGAAGAACTGATAATACAATACCATAAATGCTATTCCCATAAAAAATCCTCCCCAAGCAAATATGATTGAAATACTGAGATACCATACAGCTTGTCCTTTCAAAAACAGAAACACTGCCATGAGTAATGAATTTTCTAGAAACATGGTAACATAAAATGCAAGCATCTTTTGGCGAGAATTTATCTCTTGCAAATTAATATAACAAAATATATAAACAAAAGCAATCAAAATAGAATACAGTGTTCTTTTTTTCCTTGATATTGTTTCCCCATGAAATACATTTTTTGGAGACAATAGCCACAGAAACATTGTTAGCCAATGTAATATAATCACTAAAAATACCCAATTATGATAAAGGGT
>JAPDSC010123149.1:2154-35889 GCA_026290005.1 Latrodectus geometricus | reverse complement strand
ATATATATATATATATATATATATATATATATATATATATATATATATATATATATATATATATATAATTGACAAACAAAATATTTTAAATAGGTATCTTAAATTACTGATAGTAGCAATGATAATGACGGAGAAATACAGCTTTTTTAACATAAAGCTATAAAATAAAAATCTAGTTTTGTAACAGTGATATTTAATAACAGTTACTATATGCCCAGTTCCAATAACTGAAAGAGTCGTGTTATATCTTATTGGGCAATAGCTTTACATGGTAGCTCAATGCATATTAAAATATTTTTGCATTTTGGTGGATAAGATATAATGAGATAGGCATTTCCATTTACATATTAGTGATGTTATGTGAGTGAAAGATCTAAAGATTGGGCAGGACTGAATAGTAGTACGATATTTTAGTTTGAGAAGAAAGAGTAGTTATTATGTGCAGAATGTGGTAGCACATTATCAGGTTAAAACATGGTCACTGAAAAACCTGAATAAGAGAAATGATAATTTTCAACAAAAACATTCTCATTCGTTATTAGTAAAAAATGTACTAGCAATACAAAGTAGTATGGTTGAAAAACAGAATATTATCCCTCATCTAAACATAAATAAATAATTCCAAATTTAGAAATGTGAATTATTTATAAGCACACAGCTGTAAAACATTGAAAAGTTGAATTATCTGATATATATATTTTTTAAACTCTACATTGTAGAGATAATTTATATAAATATAGTATGCAAACTTCTAAGAGAACAATAAATATATAGCTAAAGTTTACTAATTTTGCATATATTTAAAAATTTCGAATGAAACATTTACAAAAAGTTGCTGTATTAGTTATATATTAAATTATTAATAATCAGTAAACCAATAAGGAATATTAATGATATGAATAAATATTAGAAACAAAAATAACATGAAAGATAGGATAAATTTTTCTAATTTTATTGCGCTCATTTTATAAGATATATTTATAAAAAAATAACCCCCAAAAAAAACTCGCTGAAACTATAAGTAAATAAGTACAGTGTATTTAAATTAATTCAAATCTCTATTTTTACAAAAAAAGATAAAACATAAGCGATATTTACAATACTAATCTATTAATTAGCTACTACTAATAATAAAATATCAGATTGTTGTGAAAGAAGAAAGATATAAAAGTGGCCATTTTTATATATGTAATACGAGTTCAAATAAAAATGAAATGAATACATACTATTCTTCCTTAAAATTTACGTACTATTTTTGAATATTAATAAATTATATTAGAATAATTTTTAGATGGATAAAACAATCTAAATTTTTATGAGGTATATTGTGAATTAAAGTATTTTTTTTAAACGCAGAACCAAATTTCATCAAGCTATATAAAATTTGATAGCAATTACTGCTCATAAATCTTAAAAATTATGTAAACTTAAAAATAAGACCTAATAATATTACTTTCCTTAATTAAAATAATTTTTATATTTTAAATATAATTAGGAAAATAAAATAATCAATAATGAAACATACGTCATTTAGGAAAATCGAGTTATATTGAAATGTAATTGTACATAATAAAAAATAAAAATTATATTACAATAGAAGTTTTCTGAAAAAAACTCAATTCGAGGCATTGAATTCTGCAACATGCTTTCTCAATAAATGATGTTTTATTTTTCCTAGATTTTGACATCATCTTTTTTTTAGATGCAAATTTCTTTTCCAATTAAATTGTGTATTTCTACAATATTATTAAATATATTTAGGATAATAAGATTTTAAAAGTTTTCTCAGCCTAATATAAGTAATACAAACTTCTATTTATTTATTTAATGTATCAAAATTTTAAGAAATATTAATTTGCTTATGGAAATAAGAAATACAATGAAAAACAGATTTTAATTAGGATATTTTTATTTAAGTATTATTTAAATAAGATAAAATCTGTGAAATAAATGAGAATATTAGCAAATTAATCATAGCACTGCAAAATGTTTTTAAATTCAAATTCTTTTTTCAGAGAGTGTTTGCCGAGTTGGTAGCTAAATAATTAGGGCTCTTGCTTTCTTTTCACCACTACATGGGTTATAATACCATCTGGGGCTTAAATATTTAATGTGATTCGGAATTCAATATAAATTGTAGGTCTCGGCCTAATTAGCCTCAAAAAGTAATGGTTGACGGAAGGAAAAATTAAAAGGAATTAGAGATTTACTCACAACCATTTTAAAATAATTTTATATTATCTTATATTCTTTATAGAATATATTTTTTAACAAAAAGAAATTCATGGGATTTTTAAAATAAACATTAAAATAATATGTATCTTAAAAATTTGCTCTAAGTAGGGGTATCTTAAAATGAAGCTCGACATCTTTTATATAATTTTCCCACACATCAGTAAATGAATGAGTTTTCTAGAAAAATGTAAAATCAACTTGAAAAATCCTTATTTATTTCACCGATAAATTTCTCTGTATTTTTGCAGCAATCCAATAAGCTCAAAATGTAATAGATGTGAGCAATGTCGCTTTGAATTTAGAGAAAATCATAAAGGAAAAACACGGCTCATTGAGCGATGTGTCCAATGGATGTAACCAATGTAGCTATGAACTAGACATATTCAAATCTAGGGTGACATTCAGTGGTATCTTTATTCTCTACTGCTATAGTTTTAGGATATCTGATTCAAAAAATAAATCTTTGGCTATATAAATGTAAGAATGTTCAAGGAGTTTGATATTTGTATATTGTAGACAGTCGTAATATTTGAACTTCAGTTTCTCCATTGTTTAGTGTTTATTAAATTTCTAATGTTCGTGTAAAATTAAATTCCGAAGCTTATTTATTATGGTGGTGTGACAATAAATATCATATCATGGATTTTAATGATTTATAGTTCTCATAGATTATGAGTTTCACTTAAGCTTACAATTTTATCTCTACGTATTTATGCATAGAGAGTACAATAACTTGTTTCCTGCTCAAAATTCTACAAATCATTGACAATTAGGTCAGTAAAAACCTGATGTAAGAACAGGCATTTTAAATGAACATACATTCCTCATTACATTTGATATTTATTAGGCTTATACAGTGACTGATGTAGAAGACATGAAAAGGATCTTTTTAAAAGTTCAGTTTTAAAGTACAGTTTTTAAATGATTTTTAAAGCATAATTCTATTGTATAGTTTCTAAATGATTTTAAAGCATAATTCTATTGTACAGTTTCTAAATGACTTTTAAGGCATCATTCTATGAGGTTATGAAATAAAATCACTAATAAGTTGCATCCTGCTATTAAATTTCTATTTCTTCATTTATCCTTCTCTCAATACTTATTTCATTCCATGTTTTCTGTTTTAAAAGCATTTCATTTTTACCTTTTGAAACAAACTTTTATTTTTTTATTTGTTTGCCTCACAAAAATAAGTTGCAACTGAAGTTTATAACATAGAAAATTGCATTCTAATTTTTTTGTTGCATCAATGAATAAAATCTCATTACAAAAATGATGATATTATTTTCCTATTGACTTTCAGATGGAAAACATAAACTATTGATGTATATATGCGTATCAATAAATATAAGATTTATTCTTTACGCTGTCAAAAACATAGCTATAATTTGACAGTTATAAAACAAAATATGACAAATCAATAAAATATTTCATATATATTCACATAATTCCATCTAAATATATACAACGAAATTCTATATAGACATTTTCTATGAAAGAAAAATTCTAACAGAAATCATTTTATAGATTTCAAATTATAAAAACTACTTTAATATATACACATATATCTTTACTAGGAATCTATATTGTATGTATATATGATTTCAGAATTTATAAAATCTAAAATCTTTCAAAAATAATGTAAGATCAAAATTTCCTTAAGGACTTTTATTTTCCTCATAGAAGTGATAAATGGCTCTTGTTGTCATTGAAAAACATGCTCCAAGATGGATGGTTGGTTGTCTTTTCATGAACTTTATTCTTTTTGAACATAAGATTTTTTTTAAGTTATGAAAAAACTTTTATTATATTTTGCGTTAAAAATTCACTAAATCTCACATAATATTATTTTTGGAAAATTATGGTTTATAGTTCCTTTAAAATATAATATTTTTTACAAGATTTCTTCTACATTCGCAAATTAACATCATATGATATTATGAAATATTACTTAAAAAAATTTAAAAAGTATAAGACTTTTGATTTTTGCAGTGATTATTATATTATAATCTAATCAGTACAGGCTATTGTACAGATTTTAAGGATTTTGATAAAGTATGATAATTGGAGGACTTTCCATGGGAATGGCGGTAATCTTATAAGGCCAATATTTCAAAAAGTATTTCAAAAATCCTCACTAACAGGTAGGTAAATACAAAAAAAATCACTCACCTATCTTTGAAGACACTGACAAGCTTCATTAAATATTTTATTCAAAAATAATTAAACATATCAAATTTCAAAAATATTTTTCATAAATCATTTGAATTTCACAGAAGTTAAGAAATTTCTCATGTGGTAAGGAATCAGTAAGCATTATACCATAATGATAAATCTGTAGTTTAATACAAATATATGTATCATAAAGTATACTTTTCAGATATGCGTCATAATAATTAAAATTGGAAAAAATGATATTTTCACATTAGTGTTTAATTAACAGTTAAATTAAAAAAAAAAAAAACATATATTGTAAGAGAATAAATTTTGCTTATCGATCTTTTGTAAATATTCAGTGTGAAAGCAACACAAATTTAACTTTTTCTTTTTTTTTTTCATTTTCTGTATAAATGAGTTCTACAGTTATCTTATAAGGGTTTCCTTACGTTGTTTCTGATTCCATTTAAGCAGTTAGTGGAACAATTAATTGGGGAATTGCAGAATGATAGTAAATTTTGATGAATGAAATATATAGGTACAGAAGAGAAAACAAAATAATATATAGTTTTCGAAAAGGAAATAAATAATTCCTCAGTTAGTTGTAATGTTTAATCAGAATAAGCTTGTGAACACAATAGTCAAATTGTATGCATAGTGATTTAATATAAATAATTGTATCAGAAATATATTGGATACTGAAAATGTTCCTGCATAATTTTATTAAATCCAACATGTAATTTCATCCTTTATTTTCATTGCATAGCAGAAACAATGCTATTTTTTTATTTTTTTACATCGATCTCTGGACCTGTGTTGGTTTCAAATTCGATAGTAACATATAAATTGAAATTAGAACTCCTCATTATGTTTCAAATATGAAAATGAAAAATTTGTGCTTGTATAATTATAAATTCGGTTTTATGCAGACTAGTTTCATAGACAGAATTTGGAAAGATCAGTACTTCAAGAAGATTTAATCCTACAAATATCCTGATAATTTAAATTTTAAGGAGCAACTGATGTTTTTCACCGAAGGAATGACACGTTTGTAACATATATTTAGTATTAAATTGTTGACATATTTAAACTGCAAAGTATTTTTTTTTACGAATTACATTTCTTATTTGTAACATTCCAATAATAAGCTATATTTTGCTTTTAGATGTCAGCGATATTTTCATTTATATTCAATTACTTTCTTTGGTTAAATAATTCTTTAAATTTTTTCAACTGATTAAATGATTACACATAATAATTGATAGCCCAATACTGACACCTTTTGAAAAACAAGAGAAGCTTCTTTATCTGTATCTATTACACGCTTACATTTGAAATGCGTATTATTCTTTAATTATTTTCATGCAAGAAAACTTTGGATTATTTATATTAAAAAAAATACTCATTTCTCGTATGCGTTTGATTTTACTTAATGAGTTTTTTTAATTTATGATGAGCACATATTAACACATTTTCATATGTTATTATTTATATGTATTCACTATTAAAATAAAAACACAATTATAACAAAAATTTATAAAGAATATAATTATCACATTAATTTATTAATTTAATTACATTAATGATTATTCATTTTTTATTTCATAAAGACGTCTGATACTTAATTAAATTTTAACTTTTTAATCAATGGTAAAACATTTTTCATGTGAATATTTTATCCAATACCATCATTTCGTAATCAACCATTGATATGCGTAAATACTAATTGATGTAAAATTATTACAATGTTTGATAGTATTTTTAACCACCTAATATATTTCCTAGAAGTTTGTTGTTAAATACTTTATAGCTTAGGAAAAGATAATACGTATATTGAATATAAATCAAAAACATTATTCTAAATACTTAACGTAAACATAATTATACCGATAAAATCGTAAATTTTATATCATACATATGATATGTTAAGTAAACAAAGAATACAATCATGTTTCATATATTTATGATGCTTCCATATTTAATTGAAGTTATAAGAACCATTTCACTTAAATGAAATTTTTTCTTTAACTTTAAAAAAATAGCCAGTGAAATTAAAAGATCTTACTGTTTTAAAAATATACTTTTCTCAAAGCTAATATTTTACTTCCATTGAAAGAGAATATTTTATGTTTTACTTAAGCCAATCGACATTAGTTAATTGAACTCAGAGATATTTTTATGTTGTTTGATTTCAAAGAAAGTAAATATTTTTTGGCTTCAAGTTTTAAAATTTTTAGTTTAGTTAATTTATTTGAAAATCACTAACAAAATAAATCATAAATATCCAAATATTTATATCTATTTTCATCAATTTTTTAAATATTGTACTTAAAGAATTAATTTTGATTTTTGTTTTAAAAATAGACTTTAAATTTTATTTTAAATAGAACGAAATAAAATACAATACACTTAAAGTTATAAAAAGAGCATATATTTCATATCAAATTTATTTCTGTTAGGAATCCCAATGCACGAATTGTTTGTCTTATTTTAATGTAATTTACGGATAAACACAGTTTCAAAAGCTTTGTTACTCTCAAAAACTGAAGAAAAGAACAATTATAAGATTTTAAAATAACTTAATTTTGCTTATTTAATTCATTACACTGGCCAGCATGCACGCTGGATTTTAGAGGCCCCGACCATCTTAAAACATAGAATAGGAACATCCTCTTTTTTGTAAGCAATCCACATCTTCAATCGCTGCCTTGATGATCAACTTTCTAATCGTTCTAATTTTCCGCACTTCTGAATTTCGTTTTAGGCAATATTTCTATGTTGAAGTTTCGAAGACCCAGAACATGAGCTCATTTATTTAGTTTTCAATTAACTTTACCTGAGTTTTATAACGTTGAAATAAAATGACATTATATTAAAAAGAGAAAATGAAATAGCTTGAAACTATACTAAAATATATCAACAGATAAAAAATAGATAAATGAATAAAAAGCAAATTTCATAACTTTAAAAATATATAAGAAAACTTATACCTAAAACTGTTTCCTTAATTCAATAAAATTTTTATATAAACAAATTTCAAAGATATTTTAAATTAAAAGAATAAAGATGTATAGTAGTATAATTAAAATGTCTTCTTAGGGAATTTAATCTTCAGTAATAGTTAAAATTTAAACATTAATAAATGTTAATATTATTTAGAAATAAATTTAACATTTCATTTTAAAATATATATTTAGTTACAACAAAAACAAAATATAAAAAGAATTTTTTGAAACAAAATAACGGCTCAAATATACTTTAAGTAAAATTTAGAAAATGTAAAATATTTTCTCAAAAACATGGAATAAAATTGATTGTTAAAGATTATCATTAATTTTTTATTTTATTGTTAATTTCATTACATTCCTAGACTAGTAAAATATAGGTAATTGAAAAAAGTAATAATATTTTCAAAATTTTTGTTATTGAAATATGTAATCAACTAATTACATTATTTTCTTATAGGAATTGATAATTTTTGCTTTCGGAAAAATAACATTTTAAGCAGTAAGGACCTAATAAGTACATTACACTTATGTATGTAATTTAACAAAAGAGTTAAATAGTTATGTTAGTTTATGATAAAATGGACATACCGGAGATAAAAGATATAGAAGAATGAAATTTAATCAGTGATGTTCGAGTAGTTGTTTCTGGTCTTCTGCTTTTTGATAATAAAATATATAATAAATTATAACAGTATTTTATATCTGAACAAAATGAATTATTCTACGTAAAATTTTTTATTAAGAGTTTTCTTTTTTGTCAAATGCTAATTTAGAAATTTTGTCATTGATAATTTAGAAACAATTTATTCTCTTTTAAAAATTTAAAGTTTTGCTTTAATATAAATGAAACTTTTAAATAATTCTGTAAAATCTTTTTGAAAATTGAAATTTGAATTCATTGTAGTGAAGCGCAAATATGTTAAGCAGCAGTTTGCTTATAATAGTTATTTAAATGTAATAACTTTATTATTTTTAGTTAATTGTATTGAAAGACAAACTTAAATAAGTGTGAATAAAATTGTTATTAGCTTTCAAAATATTTTATTATGTGATTCAAATTTTATTTATGCAATACGAATTTCATTTATTACAAACCATTACAATTTTATTTATTAACATAATCATAAATATATTATGACAAAAAATTAATTGATGTAATGTTGCTGAAAGATCATTTCTGATTTTTACTTAGATACAAGCAAAGATGCTATTGTTCATTAAAAACTATGAATCAACTATTTGTTATAATTGTGAGTTACTGTATATTTTTGTGAGGATGTTCGTCTATTATTGCAATTTTGCATTTTGTGATTTTTATGTGACTAGATTTTAAAAATATAATAAATATGATTCTTATAAAACTTATATATTTATTAAACTGATATTTTAAGAATTTATGCTGTTTAAGACAACTAAGTGATTTATGAAACATATTTCCTATTTTGTTATCTACACTGTTAACCAAAAATTAAGGAATCACAAAAATAGCAACACCTTTCTTAAATATAAAGCAATTTCAATGAAATTTGAATGTATTGGTGAGTAAAAGAAGCTGAAAAACATGACATTATGCAACATAGAGGACGTTCTGTCGTAATAAGTAATTTCGAGATACATAATAATGGATGTCTCAGAGCAAGGAAGCAATTGTCACTGCACGTCTGAGATTAGAAATCTGGTATAGCAAAATTGTAACAATGGTCTTCTGGCATCATTTGACAGATCATTTTCGGTGGTGAGCTGTTGAGAGACTAGAGGCAGGTAAAAGTCAGATAGAAGTGGCAGAGGGTGGAATGTGAGTTAGTTTGTGATTCATAAAGTTTGACAATAATTTCCAACCACGGATTCGGCATCCATGAAATTCAGCCAAAAATAGCCAGGCGCTACAATTAGTACCGATGACCGATATTTAACATTATGTGCACAAAGGAATAGATCGCAAATCGGGTTGAACTCAGATGCTGTGTTGTTTAAAGCTCCGGAAAGTTAGTATCCAGATCAATAGTGTGTCAACAAAGCTTCACTTCTTTATGCGAGGCGACCAGCCATTTACTTTTCATTCACGTCAAGCTATTGGCGGGAACCTTAAGAATGAACACGTTAACATGTCTACTGCAGGCATAATCAATGGAGAACTATTCTCTTTACAGATGAGTCCAAGTGTTGCCTCGAAAAAAGATATTAGGCGCAATTTCTTTTCAAAAATACATGGGACTCGTTTTATCCTTCCAACAACATCCATGATAGAGATGCATATGGGTTAGGCAATGCTTGTATTTTGTGTGTTATTTCTTTGAGTGGATGCACAGATCTCCAAGTCTTTTCTCGTGGAAATGTTAATGCACACATCTAAAAAGACATGTCCTAGATGCTTATGTGCTCTCTAATGCTGGGACAATGTGAGGCTTTGTTGATACAGGATGATAAAACAAAACACATTCTGTTCACACACGGTTCGCTTCGTGGATACTTAGCATGAGAATTAAACAATTTAACATATGAAGGCCAGCTCGTTCACCTTAACATATTGAAACACGTTTTGCATGTTCTACGATGATGTCCTAGAGTGTGCCAAACATGCTAGATTGCAAATATTCTAGACAAGAGGCTCTCAATCTCCTCCTAGGACCTCCTCCCTAAGGACCTTAGCCACATTTTCAACTGCTTTGGAAGAGAAATGGATCGCACTTTTTTCACAATTAATAGACAGCATAATTGAGATCATTACATATAGCTGCCTGTTCTGTAGTGCTTTTAGTGGGAATCATATTAAATGAACTTTATTATACCAAACAATATTAAATATACGGGGTAAAAACAATAATAAATGTATGGGAATATTCCATATTAAATGTACTTTACCTATACTAAACATAAACTTTACATATGTTTATTGAATACATATCCTTTTTTTATGAAACTACAATTGCCTGGTGATTTCTCTTTATATTATTTTTTAATTTGATATGTGTTGTATAAAGTTTCATTAAAATCCATTCATAACTTTTTACATTGTCCTCATTTTTGAGATTTTTCCTAATTTATGAAATCCAATGCCGTATAAATTTTAAATTTCAGCCTTTTCTATGAAATTTGAAACATTAATTCATCAAAATTGAAATTCAAATTTTTAATTTGTTTTTGAATTTAGAAAATTGCTTAAAATATTCATAATTTAATCTTTCAGTAATTGATAAATAAAACTAAATTTATGTCCATTTAAATTATGAATCAAAATTATTAATTTAAAAAATGATTAAAAAGTAAAAAAAAATTCTCTCAACAGAAATTATTAAATTTAATTATATACTTTATCAATAAAGATTTAGAATATAATATGCAATAATTGACAGTCATAAAATTCGAAAAATTCCTTTATTCAAAATTTATTCCAACTATTTGTATTTTTAATTCAGAAAATTTTAATATATATATTAAGAATGAATAAATTTTAATGCATATTTAAGAATGCATAAATATTTTTGTAGTGTAAAAGAAAATACATTTGTAGACTAAATAATTGAATTTATTCTTTTGATACGAAAAAATTGTTTCTTTAAATATTTCTTGGTTAATTTCCAAGATAATAAATTTGATTCATAAAATAAATTAATAGAGATGAATAGATTTTTATTTATTAACTACTGAAAGATTATATAAATAAATTTAGAGATTTTCTAAACTCTACGAATAAAAATATTTTCTTTTTCACCACTGAAATTATCATGCATACTTAATAAAAGTGACGCATTTTAACATTTTCTGAATTAAAAATGCAAATCATGAGAATAAATTTGGAATAAGAGATTTGCGAGGATTTTTAAATTATAAATTATTGCAAATTAAGCTTTACATTTGTATTCCTGCAAAGCAAATATTAAATCTAAAACACTTCATCCAAGGAAAATACATTTCGAATTTAAAGCAAACAAAATTATCACATAAAACTATATTTTTAAAAAAATATAAAAAAAACACCAGGCAACCATTTTAATTTAATGTTCTTAACGAGCAAATATTAAAAATTAATATTATTTGAGAATAATGTGGAAATATTAATCAAATTAAAAATGATAAATAATAAAATTTCATTAAAACAATTAATGATTTAATGATTCAGGGACATTATTTCTTTTAAAATAAGAAAATTAACGTAAAACATTCATAAACATTTTAATTTGCTAATGCAAAATCATAAATAATTATATTTTTATGAAAAATATTCATACCTGTAAATAGAAGGAATTTGAAAATGAGACATTTAAAAAAATATCAATTAGTAAACCGAGGAAATCATTTTAAAAAGAGTGATTTTATTTTATCAGTTAATGTTTATTAAGAGCAGAAATTACACATACCATTTATTATGTTAAGATTCTTTTTGAAGAACCGTTTTCACGTTCCATTAAAAAATATTTGAATAATAATTCGCATTTTTCAATTTCATTATAAGAAAAAAAATTAAATTATTTTAAATGCTTTTTTCTATGACTTATTTTTATTTAGGCTGTAACTGCATTAAAATCATTCATTACAGTAAGTAATTTTGAAAAATTGAAATGTTAGTTTTTCATTCAGCTAGAGAATGTATATTTATAAACAGTTCTCACACAAAATCGTTGTTTAAATAATGGAAAGGTAACAGTTAATAATTAATTCATAACTCTAGTAAAAGCTTAAAGGAATAGTTTAATGGAATATATTGCCTGGCTGACAATTAAGTTTTTAAGAACTTTCAAAAATTCTTTAAGGAATGATCAAAAAGGGTTTTTTATAATTTTTTGTAATTTATGAATAGAAATATAAATCAATTAATCGTACTTCCTTCCTCTTAAATACAATTTTCATGCTTAACTTGTTAATTTATCACACTTAAAATAAAATGCTATGAAGAAAACTATATTTAATTTTCAACTCAAAGAATTCAAAAGTAAGAATCTTTTAAAACGTCTTGTCATAATAGCATAACATATTTTTTAAAGATTTATTTAAAAGACCAAGAAATAATTCTCTGAATATATTTTTTTTAATTTTAAATTGAAAACATTTTTAAGTTACAAGCAAATTTATCTCTTATCATTACTTAATAAATTTGTCACATTTCATTTTACTGGAATTTAAATGAATAAATCAAATATATGGGAAATATTTCTGTATAAAATGATATATTGGTTTTATTTTATACATTTATAAGTTTCTGTAAGGTCAAATTTAATAAAAAAAAACACATTAGCAATCTGTAAACATAGCACAAATCATTTTTCAAAGCTTTTAAACATTTTCATTAAATGGTATTGTCCATCTGTGTGTTTTATTTAATTTCTCAATAATTCATAGAAATTTTATTATTTATTTATAAAAAGAAAAACTTTGGTATATTTTCTGGTGAAACATATCAGTATGTTTTTCACAATATTTCAACAAGTTAAAAATGTGTGTTGTTTTCCTAAAATTGAGAAATTTAAGCACACAAGTAATTTCAAAAACTTTTTGATTCAGATTTATTGCTAAGTATTACAATGCATTGTATATACAAAACGTTTGATCATTAAATTAATTCATTAATATAATATTTCATATAACAAAAATTTAAAAATGAGTTATTCCTCAAATTTTGTGTAGATGAAATTTTGTGACATGTATTTGAACCCATCATCTTGTCATTAAAATAGATAACTTAAAATTTGCTAAGTTTTCATTAATAAAATTACAGAAATCATAACAAAAACTTTTTGTGTTGTTGTGACATGTATTTGTGTTGTTGTGACATGTAATGTTGTGTTGTTGTGACATGTAATGTTGTGACATGTATTTGAACCAATCAGCTTGTCATTAAAATAGATAACTTAAAATTTGCTAAGTTTTTATTAATAAAATTACAGAAATCATAACATTTTATGTCAAATTTAGGTTCACAGCTTTGATTTAATTAATTCGCAAAATTAATTGTAAATTTTGCATAGAAAAACAAAAATATATATCTAAGAAATAGAATATACGTAACACATAAAATATATACACATAAATTATGTGTAAACGTATATATATTTTTCGTATGTACACATGAATTTTATAAAAGCATGAATTCATTTTACATCTGGGAAATGTTATTTGATTTATTAGAAATTTATGATGCATTGTTTTCTGAACTATTTCTAAATTCAAAAAATTTCGAAACATTTTTATTTAATATAAATGTATTAAAAAATAAATAATTAAAATCATTTTTGTCTTAGTAAAATAAAAATTAAACTAAATTGTAATCATAACAGATATATAAATCCTAATATTGTTTATATTTTCGGAAAGAGTACAATATTTTATAAAAACTTTTGCTTAATGTAATTCTTGTAAATAAAGCTGAGCAAAGAACATAAATTTAAGTTGTGTGAAAGAATATTTTTCCTAGACTAATGTTTTTTAAGTTTAAAAAAATTACATTATGTTTTCTAATCAAAAGTAATCTATAAAAGGAGAATTTAGATTGTAAAATTATTTATTGACAAATATTCTATAAATTATATTAAAAGTATAAGCATTAGATTTCAACGACGATTTTGCATTGCATGAGAAAATACTTAACATACCACTGAAATGGCTAAATATTTTATTTATTCATTTAAATATTTAAGCGTTATACTAGAGTATTTAACTTTTAAAAAGTCATAATGAGAATTTTTTTATTACGAAGTTGGGAAATTTCTAAAAGTTTGAACTGTACATTTCGATTTTTAAGTATTTCTTCTGTAAAGTTCCTTATTTTACTATCTAAATACTTAAGAGTTACGATTAATCATATTCTTTAAATATATGCTATTTTGAACAATACTTTAATATAAAGTTAATTTGTCTAGTCAACTTTAGAAAATATAATTATGAGAGTATAACTAAAGATTTAAAAGTAAAAAAAGGACAGAGAATTTTCGGTAATAAGGAAAACTGTCTCATTCTAATAGTGTTTAATTACTATTGTTCATATAGTTTACCATTTAATTAAAAAAAAGTTGTAAAAATTGTGCTTCCAAAATGAATTTAAGTTATTTTTTTAAGCATTTGTTTTGTCACCGGAAAGTCACAGTTTTATAAGTAAATTAAAGGAAATTTAAATATATTTTACATTAAAAATTGTGTAAATGTACTGCATTAATATTTGATTACATGCGTACATATGAGACTAATTATGTAACTCCAAATTAATAATAATTTGGAATATCATATTTCCAACTGAAACAGAAAACTTCAAGAATAAATTTACTGCATTGTTTTTAAATTTTAGAAATTTAGTAAACATTTTCAAATATTTATAAATAAAGTTTTTAATTGTTTATATAATATTAAAATTAATTTAGATAATTAAAATTTTTATGAAAAATTTTTGCTATTTTTCATAACTTTTATTACTTTTAATAAATTATTTTGTATATTCATTTATTACTGTGTCAAAATGAAACTTTTAACTACTTTTAATTACTAATATATGAATCTCTTAAACTTAACAAATCACTACTTAATTTCAAGTATATTATTAATAATAAATACAAAGGAATTAAACATTATAACAATTAATTTTTAAACACACATTAAGTATACTGTGACATGTATGATTCATAATAACTCAGGAAAATGGTACAATTTTCAATAAAATTCTAGTGAATTATAAACTACAGCCAACCTTTTGTTATCGAGCAACATTTCTGTGATGCATTTGTAACATACAAAGAAAAACCGTTAAGTAAGTGTATTTATCAATCAAATAAATCAATCTTGTATCAATTTGCTTCAATTTCTTGGGTCAATATATGAAACGTTTTGAACTAGCCTTAATTCAGTAATAAGACTACATGCTATTCCTATCGAAAGATTGAAGTCTAAACCTAGTATTGTTGAAAAATGGGATAATTGCTTAACTTCGTTACTTATATTCAATAGCAATTGTTGGTGATATGTAGTTTAAGGACACTTCCTTTTGGAGAAGGATGAACGTTATTTATGATCTATGGAATGATTTTCAAAAGGTATTGCTTCGTGGATGCTAAATATTTTACATGGTATAATTGTCAGATCATGTCTAACATGTTAAATATACATATTAGTCAATATTATTTGCTATCCGATTCAGTTTGATGAAGCAATCAAACTGGGTATCAGTTTCAACAATTAAGATTCAATTATCAATGTTTAAAACTCAAGATTAAAGAATTTTAATTTGGATTACTGTTTATTTTTTTGCGTAAAATATTCTGACATTATTCTGGAAAGTACAAACATTAAAATGTAGAATCTTAACTGCATGTTAGAAATAATTAAGTAATAGAAAATTTAAAATAATAAAAATAAATTTCAAAACATTGGATTCAATAAAATCTATACGTCTTTTAAAATAGATGTAAATTCTTAGTAAATATAAATATGCCATGTAATTTGATTTATGAATTCCTAACAAATTATTTAATTCTATGCAACAATATACATTAATATAGTTTCAAAACTACTAAACAGAGTAAGTTTGGATTCATTTTTTTATTAATTGATATAAATAAACGTTCCTAACGTATTACATGGAAGTATTAAAACTTGAAAAATAGTTCATGAATTGATTTTAGAAACATAGTTTAAAATAATTAAAATTGCCCAAATCTTCAAAAATTAATTTCCGTTATCTAAATAAGCAAATATTATAAATTTTAATTTATTATTTTTCTGATATAAATGAATAATAAACTATTGAATCTATTATTATTGTTGTTTCATTATCGTCAACATTATTTTAATAATGTAGCTGAAATCATGTGAACAGATTAAGAAAACAGATTTACACTAAGTTTACAGTACATCCGACTCTTCTGGCAATCAATAGATTTTAAGAGATGTAGAAAAATAATTTGATTAAATTCGCATAAATACATTTTAAGCTCATAAAATGCAGTTTTTACAACATTTCATTCAACCACTAAATTTTGTAAGGATTATCAATTTCCATCTTCAGCCTTTCCTAACCAAAGCAACAACAAGTTCATATTTTAACGACAACTAAAAATATTATTAAACAATTCGTTATTTACTTATTTAAAAATTGACTGCCTAATTGCAAAAGGTCGAATTGACCTGGTTCGGCTATTCTTTCCCATTATTTGAAGGTAGTGCGTGGGAGTCCCGACCCATTTAACGATGCGTGGTGTTCGCTAATGGTGTCTGGAATATATCGAATAGGTCATTGTGTCGCAACATCCTCCATGTGAAAACATACTTCTAGGGGTGGCAAGACAACTATTAAAGGATTTTCCTTCACTTCTTACATCTAAATTATGAAGTCTCCTTCACATTTTATCTACAAGGAATCAAGCTAGTGTAAGAATTCTCTAATTATAAAAAACCAATTTTTGTACAATAACTTTTCATCAAAATTAATAATTCATTTTAAAGATAAAATTCTAATTTGACGACAGTTATTACTAATCTTTTTCTATACTTATTAAAAAATCAAACATACTTGCTCAATTTATGGCATTTACACTAACAATTGTTTTTAACTCTTATTTAGAAATGATATGAAAATAAAAATCTGAGACTTCTGTCCTCATTTTAAAATAAGCTTGATTACTTCCTTTCGTGTTCAATAATTAGCATATAAAAATCACTGAGAAGTAACTAGAGCACTCAACATTGTTAAATTTTGATATTTTACTTCTTTTTCTATAAAAATTTATTACACAAGTTTTACTAAGTCTTCTCCTATGTCTTACTAATTAGATTTTCTTTCAGTTTTCAAAAACAAAATTAGAATATACAAGAGAAAATTACTTCCTAGGATATAGTAAATTTTCTATTTTATGTATTTTCCTAGGACTCCAATTAAGACACGAAATGAGAACATTGTTTACGAATATGATATATACTTCATACATTTCGATTGTAATTAAATTATAAATAGTTCCAAATGAGGCAAAAGCCTTTTAGTATATTTAGGATTTCTATTTAATAAAAATGAAAAGAAGAATTGTAATAGTTTATTAAATTTCTTATTCTAGATTATAAATTCATTTTGTTGACCCAATAATGTAAGAACCCTTTTGAGTAGAAAAGTGTAATTTAGTAACATAATAAACTAAAATGTATATTTCAGTGTATATTAATGTTTATAACTTATCACAATACCAATCAAAGAAATTTTATCTTTTAAGAAATGTGTTTATTTTCATTTCAGGTTTCTTCAGTTTTAAAATACTGTCTTTATTCTTAAAATAAAGTTCATATATTTTAGTTTGGAAAAAACATTTCTATAAAGTAATTTCTGTAAAATAATTCTTACTTATAAAATAAAATGATTATGTTTATACAGTTTATCAATTTTAATTCCTTTATGTTTGAAATTATATTTAAAAGTAATTCACAAATTATATTTTTAAAATTTCAGATATATTTAAATGATTTTCAAAATTCATATATCTCTGCATTAGAAATTCATAAAGTTTATTGAACGTATCTGAGAAAAGAATTTTATTGTAATGCTTTCTAAAAATAAATTTCTGTAACCCTACTAGGTATTTTTCATGAAAACATTGAAGTCTAAACATGCATATATTAAAAAGAAACCAATAATTGTAAATTATCTAAAGAATGGAGGAATATAAAGTAATTTGTTGGAAGCAATTGATATTTAATTCGTTAAAGCTCTCCAGCTAATCCAATACATGCAAAATTTCAAAATATATTTCTGAAGAAAATTTTAGCTTTCAGTGTTTCCAACAAAAAAGATAGTAATGTTCATACTTCGTTTAGTTTAGTTTTTTTTTTTTTTTTTTTAATTATTCCAGCTTTAACTTATTGAGTGTTAGTGGTACAAAAATTGTTATTAGAAAAAGTAATAATGAACATAACATTTAGAAATTTCTTTTCTAATGCAAAGAAAGTGTAGCATACATTTATATTATTTAAGCACATATATAATTTATTATGTGTGAATAAAAGTGTGAATACATCTCTCAGAAAATTTAATAAATAAATAATTTTCTATCAAGTTCTAATGGAACAAGTTCTATTTATTATGTGATCCTCAACATCGCAAACATCATACAAATTGCATGTATGCATAAGGCATCACAGAAATTTTAAGCTTACTCATGTTAGAAAACTTATTTAAATATTATTCAATTCTCTACTTTAACTACCTTCATTTTTCCTATAATTTACAAAAAAAATTAAACCAAAATCCGTCGTATTTTAAAGATTTGAAAGAATTATTATAAGCAATGTATATATGCCAAATATAATTTCATTATTAATAATTATTGTAATACTAATATTATAATTTCTCCTTCTGAAATTTATGATATATATATATATATGATTTAAAATTATAGTTTGTGTTTGAAATGTGAAATTAATATTTCAACAAATAAAATAAATAGTACTTAGTATTAAAATAACAATGATACAAAACTTTTTATTATTTATTTTGAAAGAAATTTAAATTACGGAATACACAAATATCTTTTATTCAAACATATCATAAAATTATATCAAGCTATTTAAAGTTTTAATATTAAAATATGCACAATGAAGAATTTCAGACTTTTCAATAAAGCGAATTTATCTTTGTCAGAATGTAGTAAATCAAAATAACCATAAAGTCTTTTATTTCCTTGTACGAAGTGATAAATTGTTCATGAGATCGTTGAATTTCATGTCCCAAGATTCATGATTGCTGGCCTTTTCCCATTATTTATTCGTGTAGAGCAAGAAATTTACTTTAAGATATGGTTAAAACTTATTTTCAACGCAAAACAAATTAAAAAATATTATTTAAAATTTCTTTATTCTACGTGCTTGTAATTTGCTCCAGTAGTTATTTTTTAATTGTATTCTATAGATATCTCCATTAAATATTATTTTCTAATGATGAATATTATTAAACAACTAAGATTTGTTTATTGTGAATTAGTTAAACCAAATTTATATACTCGTAAGAAAATATACCAAAAGTAACTTTATTTAACGTGAATGTTATTTAATCTGTTTAACTGTAAAAAAACTTGCTCCTGAATTAATTTGACTAATACAATTTTATTACTCTGTGAATTTATATTTGAATGTATAAAAATGCAGTAGCCTTTTCCATTAAAAAATAAATGGTTTTTTTTTTTTTTTTTTTTTTTTTTTTTTTAGAATGAAGTATTAGTAATGCACTATTTTCACATTCATAATGATAATATTGTGAGTAATATCAGTGTGATTTTTAATTTTTTATTAGTACTTTATCTTTTTAACTTTACTTCTAATCTTACATTTTTAGTTACCCTTGTCTTTTATGAAATTAATATATTTTTTAATTTAAATGAGTTTGTAAGATTTAATAATTCTTCATTAAAATCCTATTAGTAACTGATAAAAAGTATACCTCAATTGTATATCTTATGCAAGTTTGATATTTTTAATAAATTTCTGTATTATATAAAAGTAAATAATATTCGTTATAAGAACATTTGATTTATTAAAGAAACATTAACGCGTTATAAAAAGAAAAAATGGTAAAACTAAAATTTTTACATCCAATGATTTCGAAAAAAATTTATGAATAATTTTATAATGCATAAAGAAAATGTGGACACTTTCTTTTGATAAAATTATGATCTAATTTTCAAAATGAGGAATTAATTATGGCAATAATTATTATTCTTTATTCCTGTTATTTCTATCTGCATGGAAATTATATGTGCTGTTTATTAATTTTTGAACAGTATCATATTTTAGAAAAGTAATCCCCAAATGAATATTTAGATATATTAATATTTAGACTTTGTTCTTTATCCTTCTCTATTTAAATTTTATTTTTCAACTATAAATTTTTATAATAATATTATTTAATTATTATATAGACAACTTCAAAGTACTCTAGTTGAGCAGACAAGGCATATACAATTTACATTAAGTTGGTTTTAATCTTTCAAGCGTGACTAGCTCTTTTAATTCAAAACAAATAGAACAAGTGACGAAATAAAAAGACAATTTTGTAATAAATCACAATAAATTTTGGGCAAGAGTAGATGAAATTCGAACCCTAAATCATCTTCGTAAAACAGGATTTTCTACGGTAGCTTCTTTATAGAACAATATAGATCTCGGCTAAATATGGAAAAGCCACTGAGAGTGTCTGATTCTTATATTAAGCATTCCTTCAAAAAACTTTGCTTTGTAATACTGAACGTCACTAATAATAATTAAATTTGTTTTTCATTTCGCAAATTGTTTTCATTTTAAAATTTTTTAAATATTATCTCGAAATGTATCTTGTTCTCTATGTGTGTGCTTCTTTTTCAAACCACTAATAATTAATTTAAAAAATACTTTGTGCTAATAGGAATTAAGTCAAATATATATATATATATATATATATATATATATATATATATATATATATATATATATAAGACACAAATATTTTTTTAATCTCATTAAGTGTATCGTAAGACGTAGTATTAGTAAATTAAATTTCTCTATGTCAATAATGCTACATTTTATGAACGAAATCTTGTACTTTCTCTAAAGTAGATCTCTTTTAAAGTTATATCTCTGTATTTGTGTGATTCATTTTAATTTAAGAAACTATACGATGTTTTTAATTTTTGTTAATAACTGGTTATTATACTATAATCTTTGTAGGAATAATTTTAAACATTTTATTTTATAAAAAAGTTAGAATCATTAAGAAAATTTAGAACAAATTTATGAAATTGTTTCAACTTAACTTAATTCAATATTTAATTAAATATAATTTCACGGTTGTAACAGATAAGGACCTTCTAGAAAATATTTCAGTCTTAAAGTGTTTTTTTGTAAATCAAAATTTAGTAATATTTATACATCCTTCTATTATTATGACTAAAGGATACATTTTGTTTTACTTTCATTATAATATACTATATTCATACACAAACACATTGTTTTATACGTTTTCCTTAATTATGTGCATTGTTTTTGAATTTCTCTTACATTTTTTCAATGATTGTTCACACTTAGAAAATGGCAAAAGTAAATCTCAATATTATTCCCAATATGCGAAACATATGCACTTATTTCTTATTGTTATTTCATTTTTTCGTTTCTTGTTGTTGGCATAAATTTAATTCTCTCCCAGAAAATTCAAGTCTTAGAAAAAGTAATTTACTGTCATACTATGTTAAATCCTTTTTTAATACTATACTTCTAAATATTGAGAAATATTCCTTTCCAGATATTGATAAAAATTTTACGAATAGCCTAATGAAGTAGATACTTCATAAAGCATTAGTAGTGGTGTTTAAGTTTAATAAAGTTTAAATATATCTTGAATTTTCTTCTCACAAATTACTTTTGTAGAATATCATTTTGGCTACTTAGTAATATTTATGCAGGTTTAATATAAAACTTTTCAAGCATTAATCATGCTTACATGCTTTACTTGTAGACATTAAGTTAAATAGAAAAATTACGAATGGTTTGTCATGTAAATTAGATTTCAATCAATTTAAAAAAAAATTTAAGCAGAATAATTACGATAGTTTACATAAATATACGATATTAATGTTTAAACGCAATTTTTTATATATGTATGAAAATTTCATTTCTAGCTAAATTTTTTTAAATATTTATACTGCGCATTGCTTTTTTAAAATGATCTAAAAATAGTGAAATCCAGTTTTATGTGAGTAATTATATTTCCCAAATAGAATTGGCCTTACTAGCAAGAAATGTAGTTTAATTATTGGACTAATTATTGAATAACTTTTCTTCTAAATGATTTACATTATCAATTTTCGCAACACTTTCTTTAAAAATAGTAGAGAATAATTCAACTAAGGAAAATATTTATTAATGTTACAGTTTCAACACGCTCTAATTCTTATTAGATTAAAGACAGCAAAAAACATTTTTTGGCAATAGCCCATGGATCTAAAAAAATCAATATATTTAATTTTTCAATGCATAAATTTACATGAACTTAAAATCAGTAAAAATATAATTCAATTTAAAATATATCTAGTTAAGCAAATATACTTATTAATAAAAAATTGAAAACAAAGATATCAGAGGAAAATAAAAGATTAATATTGTTACATCCATTTTATATAATTGTTTTTAAAAAAAAATATTTTGTTGCTTTATTGATAATTAAAATATACATTCTCAACAAAATTACATTTAACAATTTTGTGTATTCATTGAATGATTTTCGACATTTTTTTTATAAATTATTAGTTATAAAAAGCAATTAATTTGAGCAATAATTGCGGCATTTTTAATATAATATACAAATTGATATAATTACGTAATTGATTTTTCTAATAAAATTTCAATGCAATACATTTTCCAAATAAAAATAATGAACATAAACTTTTTAGCAAATATGTTTCGCTATTTATTAATCACATATTTTTTTAAGAATCATTTGAAAGATACCATGTACACATTACATATATATAAATTTAAAAAATATTTCATTATCTGTTATCTGAAATGGGTCACATAAAATTTCATTGTAGTTTATTTTTATTTAGTAATAAAATATATTTCTGAAAATTAATTTGATGCTTAGTTTTAAAAACTTATATCAAATTTTTAAAAAAACATACTTTATACGCAATTATTTTAAAAAAAGCAACTAAATATTCTATATTCAAACACTCGATGATATTATATTTAATTAATATATGTGCATAAAATTTTATTAATATTTTTCGTTGTTTATTGAAATACTGAGTAATTGAAATTCTTAAAATTTATAAATTGTAATGAAGTAATTAAATTTCAATGTAGTTTATCAAATTTCTATTAAAAGTTTCTTTCTAATACCTAGTCACATAGGAAATTTCAATTTTTGCCACAGCAAGAGGCTTAAATAAAGACGATTTATGCAATTCGCCACCCAGAGCGTGTGTCCTTGTCACTCCAAGGGAGATCGAGTCTTCTCGATTTAAAAGCAGAAACAAATTAGAAGATACACAGAATAAGCCTACTACCAATATATACTATTTCACACAGAAAACATGACACTCATGAACTACATTACGTTCTCCTGTTTCTTTTTTGTAAATAACATACATCTTCAGTTACATATGAAATGCAACTCATACTTTCAGGTAAAGACAACGACAAACTGCCCAAACAACTCATCCAATTTTTCCATCTTTGTATTACCAATATCTCTCAAAGTCAATAGTTACATTTTTATATTTTTAAAAACTACGAATAGACGAGATTTATTTTAATTAGACTAAAATTAAAATTTTCTCAAGTTTAGATTAGTATACCAGTTTAAAATAAATTTCTAATTTTGAAAACTATGTATGACAGATTTAAATACCACAATTTTACTTTGATGGTATTAAAACTACAATAATGAAAAAAATATCTTCTAATAAGATTTCTCAATTTTTCTGGTCATAAGGGCAAAATGAGTCAAGAGTATAATAAATTGGCCATGTACTTTAATATAACACATGCCTCTTTTTAATGTTGTATTTTATATAAGGAAGAGGAACAAACTTAATAGAGCATTCAAATTCATTAAGCTTATCTCTATTCATTAATCTGAATCTCTATTCTTAAAAGAATTTTGCTGCCCAAATATTTTGTCATCTGCATAAAATATATATATATATATATATATATTTTATAGGGATAAATAATTCATAAAACCATAAAGTAAAATTATTGTTCACTTCTTTCAACTTAATTTGATATTCTTTTAAGAAGTGAATTGTCTTAAAAATGTATGAGTGAAGTTTGTAATTATCGGACCTTACTGCACGATGATCTTAAGAAAAAATTTTCAAATTTAACGCAATTGAATAAGTCAATCAATTTATTTACTTAATAAATATTGAAAAATAGTTTTATAAATACTTAATTCATTAAATGTGGATCAAAATATTTTCTAAATTGCATTTAAAGGTCTGAAACAAAACAATTATCAATATTTATGATACAATTTATGCGTTTCAAATAGGAATTTCGTTTAATATTAAAAATAGTAATAATGCCTGAATGTAATTAAATCCTTTTTTGATTTTAGCTTTAGTTTTATTATTTAATCAGAGATTTTATAAGTAACACCTTGCACCTGTATAATATTGTTTGCCGTTGTAGAATAATAATATTAAAATTTTATTTTGTACTTCATATATCAGATCACTAATTTATCCAATGTATTCATTTGAAAATTATTTTATATAAATTTTCAAACTTGTATAATTTAAAAACTTATATAACTTATAAAAAATATTTTATTTTTCTGCAAAGCAATAAATTTCTAAGAATCTTTTTCCTAGAATATGCAAAGCTGCTGGTAACAGGAATATAACGTCAATCATTGATTATTGAACAATGACATGAATCAAACATGGAATCTATCACTCTGAAAAGGATTGCTGTTGTACTAAATTACACTGACGCAAAATAATTAAATAAAATCAATATTTTATTTTTCGTCACTTTTTGTCAAAAAATTGACGATATAACTCCTTCCTATTTTACAATGAACATTTAAATTTAGAAAATACATTGATGTCAAAATTAAAATATATATATCATCAATAAAAATCACACATGAAGAATTTAATAATCTCATGTGTTTGAGAGACGAATTATTATATTTTGAAATGCTCTGTAATTTCGCTCTTGTATGCAGCGTTCTTAATCGCAGGTATACTTAAATGAAAGCTATTTCACTGTGTTATTTCTTCTTTTAAGCGATTAATTTTATAAAAAAGAACGTAACAGGGTCATTTTTATATTTTTTTTATTAAACATGGAACAAAAACATAGGCTGAAATGAAATTTTGAATAGAAAACGAATATTTTTAAAGTTATTCAATTTATCAGAAAGCCTATGATTAATTGTTCCATAAAATACATATGTATCATGTATCTGACATATAAAAGAAAATCTGAATAATTTGTTTAAAATTTCTATTTAGATTTTTATGAATTAGAAATGACGATCAGCGAAATATTTGTTGAGATTCATTTAACTTTATTTAAAATTAATCCTGCAAATAATATTACTTTTCTTTTTCAAGTAATTAAATCTAACCAAATGGTTTTTAACAAACCTCCATAATACATGAAGATACAAAGGTTAAGATATATCAATTACTTTAGAATCTTTAGAATAGCATTCATTTCTTATGTCCAAGAGGTTAGTTTACAAAATTTCGTATATTTCATAAGAATTAATTAGTTTCACTTTTATCTTAAACTTTAATGTCTCAAAATCATTAAAAATAAAAATAATATTTAATAATAAAATTATAATGACTTCAAAAACATTTAAATATTTTATGAAATATTAAAAAAAATAAATAAATATATATTCAAATACTCTGCATGTGCGACAGTTTGATAAAGAATTGTTTCCTTTAGGAAATTGTGCATTCAGGAAATACATTCTTCAGATTATTATAATAATTTTTTCAGGAAAAGGGATTTTAAAATTATTTATATAAAGCTAATTGTATATTAATACTATTTTTTATTTCCATTTTTATGAAATTCAGTGAATTATTTTGAGAATCCCTTGATTTCAATTGTATTAGTTGATACTTTAATCATTTCAGAAGATGTATATTTTATTGAAACACACTTGCACTTAATAAATCGAAGAATGAGATTTAATTTTGATGAGTAATTCGCATATATTTATGGTGCATTCATGAGAATATTAAAATTCTTTGCTTAAATCATAAGCAATATGTCTAACATTTTAATTACTCAGCCCTTTGTGTGAAAAATTGTTATATAATAATTTCATAAACTTTAGTTATTAATTAATTAAAGTAGCTAATATTTGTATAAGACAGTAAAAATTATTTTTTAATTTTTTTTCCAAATTAAATTTTGTGAATTTATGAGATTTAAATTTCTAATGCATATTAAAAAATTAAATATATTTTTGAAATATTGATCAATATATTTAGTCTTAAGATTACTCTAGTATACTCTGCGTTTTGTCGTATTTCCTTTAATAAAGTAACTCATTTACTATTTATAATTACTTTTCTATGTTATAAATTTGAAAAATTAAAAAAAGTTCATAAAACAAAAAAAAATTACAAGTGTTTGATTTTTAAATATAATTTTCATGATAATAATAAAACCCACCATAAATATCTCACTAATTTTTAAAAAAATTACTTTTATGAATATTATTATACAATATTACAAACGTTTGTTTGAAAGACAAATTTTTATGCTATTATTTTTATGAACCATATAATATTTAAAGTAAGATTTTTTTACCAGTTTCACACTTAAAGGAACTTGAACTTAATTTAAGAGATAGATTTTTTGTTAATAAATAAATGTAGTTGAGTGTTAATCTTTTTTTTATTTATTTATTTTTTTTGTTACCTTAAGAAGTTTTATTATCAATTCCTTGATTAAAAGCGATTACTTAAAAGGAGGTTGTTGTTATTGTGAAAGGGTTATCATGTTAATGCAAATAAATTTCTTTAGGCTCTTTTGTTTAATGGTTTCATCACAATATTTTTACTGTAAAATAAATTTGTTTTTAAAAAGTCTTAATATCTTAAAGTCTTTCTAAAACTGAATTTTTGTAGAATTTTGTTCATTTGTAAATTTAGCGTATATGTAACACTTTACATTCTATACTGATTAATTTATACACCAATAACCTTTTTCACATTTAAATGATACTCATGTTTAATAAATAATCAAAAATAGTTTTCTGCATAAATATTTTTGTATTGTTTTTAGCGGTCTTATCGATGATTTTTCCATAAGATGGTATAATTCAAAATTTATATTTAAGTTTTAGTATTAATAGTTTGTTCATGCAAACTCAATTTGTTGTTAATATCATGTAAATTAACTGTTTAAAAATATGGTGGTAATATGTAACTTTATTTATGAAATTAATACAACTTTTGTGTAAAGAAGTAAAATTTTTATAATATTTAAAATTTGTCATCAACTTAGTATCTAAAGTTAATAAATACTATCTAATAACTCATATAATATTGTTAGCAACATGTTATAAATTAATTAAAAATACAATAAAATTAAAAATACAAATAAGAATTAAAAATACATAATTCTAATATTGTTGCAAAATTCAATATGTAACTAAAAATTTTAAATTACGAAATTTTAAAATATATCAATGCTTACTTTCGAAAGTAAATTCTAATATTAATAATTTGAATGGAGAAAGAATTGAGTTAAATATTTTAATTCATTTCTGTATGAAATAAGTTTCTTAAGTAAAGGTAATTCACTGTAAAAGAGTAAGATTAATATTAGAACTCAGAACTATTTAGTTTTTAAAAATATAATAAAAGTCTATAAAACCAAGATTTCTCCTTGTACTTCATTTTTCTATACCTTTATTAACATGTTAATAAAAATGAATTATAATAATGATTAGCATTTGGTAAAATATAATTTGCATCATGAAGAATGTTACATATTGTATATTCTATTATATGTTTAAATTAAAAACACAATAAGTAAAGTCATTTTTAAACTCTATCTTTATTTAATAATATTGAATCTTACTAAGCATTTTTAAACTAAAAAAACCACGCAACCAGAAAACACAAAAACTTAAACTCTAAATCTCTGCAAATCTTGTAATTTGTATAAAAAAAGGAAAACATTCAACAAATGTTTGACGTAACTCACCATGTGATATCATATTTTAGGTTTAATTTAAAATATAATCTATTTCTATTTAATAACATAGAAATGGTTGCTCCTTATAGTATATAAGTAAAAATGCGTTTACACACATAAAACACTATAATTTAAACTTTCCCAGCATATACATCTTCAATTCAATGTAAAAGAATAAGAACACACATCCAATAAATATTAATTATTTATCTTTTTTATCGTATGTATAATATCTAGGGTATGAGGAAAAATGAAATTTTTAAGTAGTTTCTAATTTCTAAAATTTAAATAAAAAATTCTTTATGTGGTTTGATATCATTATAATAATCTTTAAAATATTCGCTAAAAAGATAAAGTAAACAAACCCTTACATATTTTTGAAAACATTAAATGAATTTAATTTTAATATTTCAATATTGTAAAGAATATACCATAAATTTTTCTCTTAGAATTCCATTTTTCTCTTAGAAAAAAACTCTTAGAATCCTTTGCAAAATTGTCTTTTCTTTTACTTCTGGACTAATTTATTTTTATCTTATCTGGATATATTGTTAAGAAAATCGTTTTTCTGCTTGCTTTTATCTGGAATTTTTTTCGAAGCTCAAATTCCATAATTGTACATCAAATAAAGATGTTCGTATCCACTTACTTATGATTTTAGATGTTTTATTATTAAAAGTTTTAATTGAAATTGAATTTAAAGATTTCAATTTACTAATTTTAAAGAACACATTCTGTTATTAAAATTGATTTTTAAGTGTTCTATTTGACTATGCTCAGTTATTATTTAACTAATATTTCCTTTAATTAGGGAATCTTTAAAGTGCTATGTCAAAAATTTTATTCAACTTTATGATGAGTTTCAATATCTATGCTAATGAAAATAGAAAAGTTTAAATTAGTTCAGCTACTTAATAAATCAATTTAATTATGTATTTAACACTTCTGCGTGGACATATAAAATCTATTTTTTCAAGTTAATATATCTAAGAGAACAAATATTCTTAAAAAGAAATACTACATTTCAGTTATTATTTAATATTGTTTAGACATCGTGTAGTCAACAGCCTAAGAAATTAAAGCTATAATGAGGAATTTTTATATCGATCGTCTCAATTGTATTTAAAAAGGTTTGTAAATAATTGATTCCACTCATAAATCATAAGAAAAAAAATCCAGAAACTGATAAACACCCTACTAGGCTTGTGTGTTCTATTTGCAATTTATAGGAAAGTGCAAATAGAACACAGAATTTTACATTCATTTTAAGAACCAATCGCTTTGAAAATCTCTGAATTATCATAAGGACTTAATGAAACAAATTTAATGTTGTTTGTACTTGTTAACCGATATTAATATTCAGATTTTATAATCCTCCATAGTAATTTGTGGGTATTTTAGAAGAATGTTCATGAAGTAATACAAAGAGTAAAAAATCATTTGTGAGTAACATAAGCTATTTAAATAATAACATTAAATTTTGTGTGTTTACACACTGTAGTTTGAAATTTTGATATCTTTAAGCCAAAATAATGTCTTTAGAGCTAAGTACAGAAATGAAAATAAACTACTGGCCATTAAAATTGCTACACCAGGAAGAAATGCAGATAACATAATATTTATTGGACAAATAAATTATACTAGAAACAACAAGTGATTAAATTTTCAAAACATTTGGCTGGATAGATCCTGAGAAATCAGTACCTAGAAAAACCACCTCTGGCAGTAAAAACAGCAGTTATACGCCTGGGCATTGAGTCAAACAGAGATTGGATTGCATGTACAGATACAGATGCCCATGCAACTTCACCACGATGCCACAGTTCATCAACCGTAGTGACTGGCGTTTGGTGACAAGCCAGTCGCTCGGCAGCCATTGACCAGACGTTTTCTATTGGTGAAAGATCTGGAGAACGTGCTGTCCAGGGCAACAACCGAACATGTTCCGTATCAAGGAAGGTCCGTACAATACCGGCAACATGCGGTTGGGCATTATCATGCTGAAACGTAGGATTTCGCAGGGCTCGAATAAAAGGTAGAGCCACTGGTCGTAACACACCAGAAATGTAACTTGCACTGTTCAAAGCACCGTCAATGCGAACAAGAGGTGATGAGACGTGTATCCAATAGCACCCCATACCATCACGCCAGGTGATGGGCCAGTATGACGATGACAAATGCACGCTGCCAGTGTGCGTTCACCACGATGCCGCCAAACACGGATGCGGCCATCATGATGCTGTACACAGAACCTGGATTCATCTAAAAAGATGACGTCTCGCCATTCGTGTGCCCAAGTTTGTCATTGATCACCGCATTGAAGGCGCTCTTGTCTATGATGCAGCGTCAAGGGAAGCCGCAGCCATGGTCTCCGAGCTGAGAGTCCATGCTGCTGCAAACGTCGTCGAACTGTTCGTGCAGACACTTGTTGTCTTCCAAACGACCCCGTTTCTTGACTCACGGCTCGTGACGTGATTGCACGATCCTTTACGGCCATGCGGATAATATGCCTGTCTTCTCGGCTGCTATTGATAGGTGGCCATTGAGATCCCGCATGGCGTTCCGTATTACCGTCCTGAACCCATCGATTCCATATTCTGCTAACAGTCATTGGATCTCGACCGACGCGAGCAGCAATACTGCGATAAGATAAACCACAATCCCGGTACGCTACAATTCGACTTTTATCAAAGTCAGAAACGTGCTGGTACGCATTTCTCCTTCTTACACGAGGCATCACAGCAACTTTTCACCAGGCAACAACGTTCAAATGCAATATCTGTATGAGGAACCGGCTGAACAATTTCCTCATTTAAACACAATGTAGGTGTCGCTACTGGCGCCTGCTTTGTCTGAATGTGGTTAAAAGCTAATCATTTGCATATCACAGCACCTTCTTCCTTTCGTATAAATTTCACGTCTGTAGCATGTCGCCTTCTTGGTGTAGCAATTTTAATGGCCAGTATTGTAGATATCAGTTTGCTTTTATATGTTAAATGCAATTATTATAGAGAAAAAAGAAAAAGACATTATTATGTTTGGTAACTGAACTAACAATTAATTTCAGGTTTTATCATAATACAGCTTATTCTTCGTCAAGCTTATAATTAGTGGAAACATAACTAATTTTGTGAATTTGATTTCTGAAGAAGAAAAAGTAGTACTAATGGCTTACAGAGCATTATCAAACATTATAAAATTACAGAAAAGCTAATACAACTACCAGATTGAAAATGCAGAATGAGTGGTGAGAAATTAAAAAATTTACATTTGCTATTGTTTAAGTGGAAATAACAGATTAGCAAGATATTAATAGCTCAAGGATATATTTTTCCAGAAAACGTACATCCCATAAACAAGAATATATAAAACCCTGCATCGAATATTTACGTCTTAGATTCTAAATGTCTGCTGGTTATATTTTGAGAGCTTCTGCTTAGTTTCAATTTTTAAACTACAGAGATAGAATCTATTTCAGAGTGATAAATACCCGTTCATTAAATGATGACAGAAATAAGGTGCAAATAATTAATGACAGCAGATTCTCAAAGATCTAGGTTCAGCGGAATGAAATTTAAAATATGGTCCAGTATTAAAAACAAAGAAAAACTTTTTGTAGTACTTATTCATTCTTCTTTCCTACATAGATATTTTTACATTAAAGTGCCAGAATGCTTCCTGGATATGATATTAGACAATAATTTTTTTACAAATATAAATTCCAGGACTTTTAAGCATTCTCAACAAATTTTGTCAGATTTTGTCCAATTAATTTCTTTTCGGCGGATATAGAACTCTTTATTTTAATTTATAAATGTGTTTACATTACTATTAATTAAAGTTTTATAGACCTAATACTTTCATACATTTTAATTTTTATAAGCATTCTTTTTAGTTTCTTTAAAATATTTTGTTGGATTCGTTATTTTTTTAGTTGTTTTAAAAACATGCTCTTATTTTATTTGTTAAAACTAAATATATGAATACATATTTTAGTAAAGTATTTTTAGATGTTATTGGGAATACATGCACGCATAAAGCAGATGATTTTTTTAAAAAGAAATTAAAGTATAGTAAATTAGGATAAACCCATTATCGGTTAATTAAAACATTAATGTTAATAATATTAGAGAGAATAATGATAAAATTTGTGGGATAGTAAACAATTTTACTGAAATTGTGAATTATTGAATCTCAACACAATTGATATAAAGGGTGAAAACTCATAAATCAAGTTTAAACAAAAATTAGATCTAATAAACTATCAAGTAAATGTGTGTTAGAAAGCAGGGTGGTAATATAAAGGAAAGAAAGAATTGTAGGAAAAATTATTTCTTATCTGTTTATCAAATTTAATTATTGAAAATAAGTTTGAAAAAAATTACTGAAATATCCTTAATAATAATTTATGGACGCGTAAGTTATGTCATGTGAAAGGAAATAAAGAAGCCAACTGAAAAACAAAAATACCATTACATGAATATTAAATCACTTGCAAGGTAGTAGGTGATAGGTATCAATTTTTTAAATACCATCTTAATATCTGTTTATGTATCAGCATACTTTCCTGTACCTTAACCCAGAGATGACTCTGCCAGTTGTAAGCTGCTAGGTGATAGTCTCTGTAACTTAGAAGAACAAAAGCAAAAGAGCTCCAGATACTTGACCTACCTCCACAAAGTTATAATTTTACTTGAAGGACACCGTGATTGCATTTAACACACGCCAGCCATTTTTAGTGAGTACAACGGATTTTTGGATAAGCCATAATTCTAACTCATTACCTTCCTATATTTAGAGATACCCCCCAACCAATCTGGCAGCAGCTGCCTTCTCACCAATACTCTTCATTAACAATGCTTCAAATCAGAACGCCTATTGCTAAAATAACCAACACATTTTATGGAAAGAGATTACAAATGTCATAACTATACCAATCTAAAAAATATATTCTCAGGACGAAATTTACCAGCATACTGCAATTGGAAATTTCATTTTAGTTGAAATTAATTTTTATCTCAAATTAATTTATTTCTCAATAGTGAAAAATAACTGGAATCAAGTATTTCTAATTAGTGACTCTCAAATAGAGAAAAGTAATTAATTAATGCACAAGAAAAAGGTCAATCAACAAATCTCATAGTTAAGTAAAAAAGACAGTGCCAATATTTGTAAATGACAGTAGCGATATTCAGGTCAAGAAGAATATCACTTAGATAATTAAAGAACTGTTAAAGAAATGCTTAAATTTCACAGTAATTTATTCTAACTAATAAGAACATCATACGAAGCAAATACAAGATATATAAAAGTGAACACTGTAGGGAATTCAAATGTTAAAAATTGAAGTAGTTTTAAATTTCTAGAAATATAATTTAAAACTAAAATCAATTTTTATTGGGAATTATTCTTTTCATTCGAACTTTGATGATGAAAATTAGACATTTACAATCGTATAGTGTATGAAACATAAATACAAGAACATAATAATTATTATGTTGTGCGAAACTTCAAAAACATAATATTTTATCTTCAATTTTAAAGTATTAGTTTGGGGTTATTATTTGATAATTTTAAATCTTGTACAATTTTTTCATGAGTTAAACATTTTAAATAATTATATATATATATATATATATATATATATATATATATATATATATAT
>JAPDSC010123146.1:26436-58304 GCA_026290005.1 Latrodectus geometricus | reverse complement strand
CCTGCATATGCACATCATTTGTCATGAAAATTTTATAACATGGTGTTTTTTGTAGATGACAACCATAGGCACAGCTCATGGGATTGGTGCTAATGTACTATTCCTCGGATGTGTCATTTATGCAATATTACAATCCTTCCTGAGCTACAAGATGTCACCAACATACAATGGGCTAACTATTTGTCACATAAGGCTAATAATCTCTATTCTTGCTGCTCTAGCTCTTATTTCCAGTATCCTTTTTTATATCAATAATATCCTCCAATCGTAATAATAGCAATCTTTTGAATAAAAGAAATATCACAAAAATCAATAAGACAATAATTATTTCTAGAGTCAAAGTTTTATTTTTAGACCCAAATTTATACTTGGCAGAAAATAAGAATTATTTACTTTTTACATTTTTCTACTATGTTCTTATTTAAGGTAAAAAACTACTTACGAAAGACTTTTTAGAGTAGAAAATAATTTCTTGAAGATTAGGCCCATAAGTTTCTAAAGTCCATGTTATTATAAGGAAAAATTATAGTATAAATACAAAACAATATTCACTAAAAATCAAATAAATTTCTTATTTTAAAAGGATAATTAATCTATAAGTAACTCTAAAAGAAGTAAGACAAATTACCAAAAAATAATTTTTATGCATTTCATAACAATCATATAATGGCATAACCACAGAGATTGAATCCACAATTTACGAACATACCCATGTTTAAAGGATTTATACTGTATCATAGTTTAGAAGCAAACTAATTTCTTCGGTACTTTTAAGAGATACTAATTTTAAATTCTTATGAATAGGTTTAAATAATACAGCAGTTATAATAGATGTCATTAATTAAATATCATAACGCAATAGCCATATTTTAGAAAACACATTTGCTTTCTAAAACGATGCAGACATTCTCCTATTTCAAATTCTTATTAACCAATTTTTTAGCTTTCAAGCACATTTACAAATTCATTTACAATAAATTATTTCCATAATAATCTTATGAGAGAATATTATAAAACAGTTACTACAAATTATGCATTACATTTTAGAAAAAATTTCCAGTTAATTTTAATAAATGCTAAATTTATATCGATCTACTTAAAAAAATCAAGAAGAAATCGTACTTTCAAACTAGTTCCCTTTTACAAAAATTTTGATTTTTATAGACTAAAATACTTAATTAACAGTATATAATATTTACAATAATTTTTGTACTATCATAGATAACTTTTATTATAGAACCATGAGAATATCTTTTTCTTACAGATGACCACGGTAATGACTGCTCATGTTATTGGAGCAGATACCTTATTTTTTGGTGCTGACATATATGCTGTGCTTCAGACTTGGCTCAGTTTTAAAATGTCACCATATTACAATGGATTAACAATCTGCTATACTAGACTTACAATCACAGTGCTAAGTACAATTGCACTCTTTAGTAGTATCCTTTTAACTTTTACCTTTTTCAGAGTTAGGTGTATTCTTTAGGGAACTTAAAAACACCATTAGTTATTCAAAAATTCAATAATTATGTGTGCATTACTGCCTTTAGAAATGTAATTAGTTATAATAGTAATGAGTGTCCAAAAGAAAGAATTTAGTTATATTTCAAAAATAAATTACGCGAAAAAATTATTTTCAACTGACATTAAATTCTGCAACTTATAATTTAAAACTGGTTCAGTTGAGTGAATAATATTAGTTTGAAATTTAAATTTTAAAATGATTTCCTGCATTTTATTTTAAGAGAAAGTAAGAAAAGAATATTATAATTTAATTAATATAAAAACTATAAATAATTTATATTTGTTTTTCTATGTTTTTGAACGATTCATACCAAATCTTTAATATGATTTTTTTACAATTAATATTATATTAAAATTATAATGTTAATAAAAATGTTTCTTCACAATTAATATTAATAATAAATAACAAAAATAGATTATACAGTTATTATTTTCATAAAAGATATATTATAAAAACAGTTTTAAAATAATTTTTATTTTTACGCGTAAATATAACTCGTTCTTTTTACTCTGAGAGCATTTAAAGTTGGCACTTAAAATATATTATTCTAAAAGAAATAATAATTTCTAAAAATATATATGGTAATTTCTTCCTCTAATGTCTAAGATTTAATTTTAAGGAATACATGAATATTTTTAATAACACTATTGCCTTCTGTCACATGTAAATGATTGTTCAATATATTTTTAGAATAAAAATTTATACACACTTAAACATTCAACAAAATATAACAAAGTACTCACTACATGTTTTGGATAGCATAACTATTTATGATATCGAAGGTCGAATGTTGTTTTTTTAAATAATAAATTCGCCATTTTTTACATCTTCTGACATGCGTAATTTGATCCTATAACAATAGGAGCAAAAACTCGGAGTGCTGATGAATACATTTTACAAAATTTATTCATCAGCACTCCGAGGTTAATGAAATAAATGGTCAACGAAAGAAGATAGATAATTCTGCAATATTTCATAAGTTAACAGAATTTCAAAGTTTTTTTTTTTTTTTATCTGGTAATTCATTACACCTAAGTCTGTTTTTACACGGTCTTTTTGTACACGGTTTTGATATAACACGGTTTGAAAATTGAATATTTTAAATTTTTTTACACGATTTTATTCCATTTAGCACGATTTGAAATTTTATGTACTTAAATTTTTTTTGTCAAATTTAATTTTTGCGAAGTATGTTCATATCACAAAAAAGTATTTATGAAAGAAAAAAGTCTGAAACCATCGATAGTATCGATAGTTTGCGAACACTAGCTTAAAGATTTAAGTGAATTCCCCTTTAGCGCGTACAAACAAGTAGGGGAATTCCCTTTATGTGCATACAATAAAATTTACTGGTCAGAGCAATTGAAACGTGTTAATATTTTGTGAACTGTCAATGCAATAAGACGTGTTTGGTAAAGAAATTTTTTGCAGGCAAATTTGATTTTCCATTAAATTTAATTTTAACGCATTAAGATAAAAGGTAAGCCAAAAAATATTTTGTATTTATTCAGTTATTTACGAATAACTGATGACGACAGCAATTAAATTTATGTTGTTGTATTTATGATTATCACTTATTCTATTTTATTTTATTTTTTACCTTAAAAATTGAATAACCTATTCTTTTCGTTCACAACATAGTTTTTTAGTTCCTGAACTTGCCATACATTTAATTTATATTACTTTTAAGATTAGAGTGCATATCTTTTTTATCATTAATTACTATGCTTGTGAAAATAAGCATTATATATTTGATTTAATAAAATAAACATGAATTCTTGTTCTTAAAAATTCTTGTTTTTCACTAATTTTAAAAGGTTTTAGAGATTAGGAACTAATCACCCATTTTTGTATAAGATCAATGTCTTTTTTTACACGTTTTTTTTTTTTACACGGCTTCTTCTGGAACCAATCTACCGTGTAAAAACAGACTTAGGTGTACATATCTTTTTTCTAGAAATAAATATATTTTAACAATAAGTAAATTATTTACACCGAACACATTCAGTAAAATATTTCTATACTTCGGAAACCAAAATCTTGAGCTTAAAATAGATTATTAACTATTGCAATAAATATAAACTACCGCTAATTTTTAATTTAGATTAAAATTATATTTTTTACTGCATCGTATATTTTTAACAAAGGTATCACATTATTTGAATTTTCAAGATATAACGATTTTGTATTAGTTTGTTTATTACACTTTTGCTCAACTTTAATAGCAGAGTAAATGTTTCAACCTTTTTAGGAAGTTAGCTTTCATACCATGAAACACAAAAAATCATTTGTTTAAATTATAAAACACGCTTGTACAGTCTGTATATGGGTAGTTTTCCTTATATTTGCTTGTTTTGTTATTTTGAAAATGTACAATCTATATTTATGGGAGATAAGATATTTCTTTTATCTGGAATAATACGTTAATATTTTCAATATTATATTTATTGTTTATAAGCTGTCATTTCGAAGTATCAAATTTTCCAATAGCAATCGAAAATTTTTCAAATAACAATTAAAACCACTAATAATCCTTTAAAATCCTTAAAAGCTATATTTTGCACCTGGTAAGGAGGTAGTTCAAACCTTTTATGGATGATATACATCTATTTAATACAGTTAAAAATATCTAACTTACATCATTATTTATATTTCCCTTTTCTACTGCCTATTCCACGTTACTGATGTCTTTGACAAGAATAAATTTAAAAATTAATTCAAAAAATTATTTTTCTCTAATACTTTTTTTTAATTTACTACGTTTATCACATTGATATAAGTAGATAAACGTATGCAAAGGTAATTTTTGAATTTACAATAATGAAATAATTCTAATTGATAAGATTAATCATATTGAGGATGGCTTGAAAAATTCACCATAAACTGATTTAAATTCTCAGTAATATCTATAAGCGGTGGATGCAATAAATTAATAATAAATTATACAATTATCTAAACACTGTTTTTCAAAGAAATATTTAAAAATTGGCAGATTGTAGAAAAGCTGTTTGAATTATTTAATATAACTTGTAAGGCATTACTTTTATCTTTTTATTACATTTAATGAAAATTTCAAAACCATTCAATGCATATAAATATAACTAACATATAAGTCTCTAAATTATTGATAACATTCCATATCACTAGATACCATTCACTACTTTTTGACACATAAAACAGCTTAATTAAACGAACATAATTTCAAGTAATATTTTCTATTAAGCCGGAGCAGTTCATTGAGGATTTATGGTAAAAATTCCTTTACCATAAATACCTAAAAAACTACTCTAGCTTAAGAGAAAATATGGCTTGAATATCTCAGAGCCAAATTTTTGATTTTGAATTTTTAAATGACAATACTTGCATTCTTAAGAGTAATTGTTCACAAAACTATTTATCCACCCTTACATAAATCCCTTAAGGGACAAGTTATTTCAGTGCATTTATAGGGGAGGCCGTTTACAGATTATTGAATGTGTAACATTTCAATCTACACTTTGATTCTAATTCTGTATTTTTCATCGCAAATGAATTTGTACAATGCGTTCATAACAAGTCAATATATCATTATACCACATTTAAGATTCATTGTCAAGAAACCTGATTAACTTTAAATAAAATTGCTTATGCCTCTTAATTAGTCCTTCCACATGATGCTCTATTATGCAGACTTAGAAATTCAGATTCAAATTTTAATTTATAAATTTATAGTTTAGATACAAGAACTGAATTCAGATTTACTACTTCCTAATTTATTTATTAATCCTTAACTATTAATAGTGCTGATAATAGGTCCAAGAGCTTTTAACGAATGGAGTTCTGGAGCTCATCGTCATTGGACTGGGAGCAAATTACCTTTGGATAAGGTAAAATTTTAGATACCATTAATTTTTTTATAAACTGTTACTGTTAAAAATATTACATTCAGTAAAATAAAACATAAATAGCTTATCTTTTTCTTATATAATAAATTATAATTTAGAAATATTTAAAAAATTTAAATAGAAAAACTATGACATGAATGACTTCATAAATTTTATTACAGTAATAATTTCAATTGTATTTATTATAAATAGCTGATCAGTTATTCTATGTTATTTACATAAAATAATCGTATGATGACAAAATTTTTTATGAAAGTTAAACCTTTTAATTTGTTTGAAGTAGCTGAAAAACCCTTAAGAAAAAATAATCAATGACCTATTTGAAAATTAATTTAGAAAATAATTTTAGGGTTCTAGATTATTTGTGATGAAAATTAATCCATACATTACAATTAATTGAACATAAGAATAAATATAATAAATTCAATTAAAAAGAGTAAAAAAATATGATAAATTAGAATATATGTGTACATAGAAATGTTTTTTTTTTTTTTTTTTTTTTTTTTTTTTTATCTTACGCCCGTTTTTGGCATGTCTGCCATTAGTTGACGAACAACTCAATAAAGTGATAATGATACATCAAAAGAATTAGCGTCCGGAGTGTTGTCTGCATGAAACTTTAAACGATGGTGAAATGCTTGAGGTGGTCACCATCCATATCTCTCTGTTGACACAGAGGACAACAAGCCTAAACTTTGACTCCAATTGGATGTAAAATTTTCTGCAAATAGTCATGTTCAGTAAGCAAATGAAAGCAAGTAACTAAAGCAGTTCGAGCCAAGGAACTGGGGATTTTTGTTTAGATAAACACTCAACCTCTTACATACAGCTGTATTACTAGACAAGAAAACTCTATAATTTTTTAATTTACTGTTAATGATTTCTTTGATGTTAAGCAGAGGCAGATGAGAGGTAGGTTGGAACGCGAAAGATCTCTTTTTAGCAAGTGTGAGCCTGCTCATTTCCAATAATGTTACAATGGCTGGGCAATGCTTTTCCTAGACTTTTTAACCTAAACTAACTTCATTCTACAAAAAAAAACTAGTGCGTTTTCATTATACCTTAAATTTGTAACAGTATAGCAGCTTGAACTTGCAGCTAATAGCCGCTTGAAAATCGATAAAAAACATAATTTTGAGAATATTTTGCTCAGAACTACTTCAATTTGTTGATTGAAAATGATTGTGCCACTGTCTCACTGTCAAAGTCACAATACTTTTTAAAAGGATCACTACCACTGAAGTGAGAAAAAAGTTATTAGCGAGGGAAGAATAGTTCAAGCGAAAACACTTGAATAGGCTCCAGCACTAGCGTTTTTAATAGCATCTTCTGCTGAGTCATCTGTGTAAACGTGGAGCTATTTGTCAAGAGGATATCCAAAATGTATTGTAGCAAGAACAGCATTTTTTAAGTCACCCTGTATAAAATGTTTTTACCGACATTGCAAACAAGATTCAGGTAACTCTCTAATATGGCTTATAATAAGGTAAAATTTTGTGAGGAAAACTGGCGGTAGGGTGTTGGAATATTGTAAATCTCATAAGGATTGTTAACTGTGTTGAAAGGAAACATTTGTGGTTTTTAATCACTCATTTCAAAGTTTATAATAATTTAGAAAGTTGTTCCTTCTTCCCAAGATCTTTTCAACAATGCTTAGGGCTCTTCTTTGCTCCTTTGACTTAATGGTTCCAAATCAATCCGGAGTTCCATTGCAACTTTATGGGTTGATTTGCCCCCCCCCCCAGTGATTAAACACAACATGCTGTTTTGAAAAAGTTTATGCCTACTTTTTACAGAATCTTAGGCAGCTATAAAAACCTGATTTTCATATTCAATAATAGATCCAACATAACATTTATAGGCTGTACACAGCATTTAAGTCAAGCCCAATGTGAGAGCAACTAAATGATTTAGCAACTTAGATCACAAGTAACTTCTATCTATAGCTGAATCGTTATATTTCTTCCATGTTAATAAATCCCAAATAAACAGTGTCAAATGTACAATACAGAAGTTTTTTATTATAACGAAATTGAATATCATGATGTTTTGTATTGAGAGAAAACAATTGGAAGGTGGTCTTATCAGTTTTAATGGACATATTGTTCTGATAAGAGCAGATATAAGGAACATTTAAAATCTTTTGAAGCCCACACTCCAAGACCGAAACATCAGATTCCATAGCACTCATTACCATGCCATGAGCAAGCAGTAAAATATTTATGCCATGAATGGATTTAGAAATAAAATCTATCAAACCATCAATCATTAAAAAGAATTGAGTGCAACACCACTCCCTAAAGCAAACCCTGTCTAGTTTGTCTAAAGGCAGACAAAGTATGACGATACTTAACACTAATAAATATTTGATCACGAAAACCTTTAATGCATTTATATAAATTGTTAAAAATGCCATAGGAAACCAGATTTTTAAGTAATCCAGCCCTCCAAACTGTCAAACGCTTGTATATAGAAATGTTATCGAATGATGTCATAAAAAAATAAAAAGTAAGCTTGTTTGAATTTCGAATCAACATATTAGTTTTTATTTAATATTTTTTGTAGTATGATGAATGACTTTTGGTAAATAAGTAAGATGCATCAAAATTTAAGAGTATCTATGTGTGATACAGGTGTGATTTCTACTTAATGAAACAAAAACCATTGATCAAAATAATGTGGTTCACTAGGATCAGCCATAGACTTACAGAAGGGAAAAAGTTACAGTGCTCTATGTATGATTAATTCATCAAAACTCCGGTAAAGAGTGATTCAGTTCTGATCATAAAAAGTTTCTACAAGAATGGTGGTCAAGCGTTAAAAAAAATCGATATTTTACTACCTTTACTAAAGATAATTTCATTGCTTCACAAGAGACATATAAAGTTTCACTCATTTCTTATCAATGGTTGCTAGTGATTAGTGTTGTGCAAATGCAGCTTTAATTATTATCACACTGCATAAGAATGATATACATTAAGAATTAGAGAACATAATGAAAATTATTGTTATTAAAAGCATAGTAAAGCAACAGAAAATGTTTAATTTAAATAAAAACTTTGACTAATACAGTTAACAAACATCAAAACGTCATAATACAAAAGTTCAAATCCTTATAATGACAACTAAAATATCTTTTTTATATTTTTACTCTAAGCTGTCACCATTTCAATTTGTAAAAATTTGGGAATCCAAGTATCAATATTCCATTCATTTAAAACTACATATCTTTTTTCAGGGGTTTGGTCTCATGGTGGCTGGTTCTGTAGCAGAATGGTCAATGGCTATTTTGTTTCTTGCTTATTATTTCACATTCATAAGAGAATTTGGGAAAGTCATTTTGCAAATAAGAATTCAACTATTAGTGGAACACTTTGATGATGAACCTCAAGATATAAACAGTTCCTTAGATGCGGAACGTACTCCTATTCTCATGTAAATCAAGATTGAAGAAGTCCATTGTTTCATATGTAAATAAGGAGTCTTGAAACGAGAATTTCATTCATTATTTCAAATAAACTGTTATCATTTATGGTGAAAAGTAATTATTTCTGTAGAAATTACTTTTAATATTTTAATTTACTTCTTAATGCATGTAATCAGTGCCTGGGAGTTAACTTAATAAAGTTAGTACAATTAATCTTATTCAAAATTTACTTTGGTGAGCTTAAAATACTATATTAATGTATGTAGTTTTAAGTAATTTGTATGACAGAAAACAATACAAATCTGTTACAACATAAATAACAAACAGATAATCTCGAAATGTGAGCAAAGATGTAAATTCAAGCATTGATTAAAAAGAAATTGAGTACAAAAAATAATTTATAATATATTCAGTAAGAATTTTAAGAATAAATAATTTTAAAACATTTTTTTAAAATGATATTATAAAAATATTTGAGGCTATTGTATGATTAAAATATATATAGAATATACAATGCTGATTTTTTAAATTATTTTGAAAGATCATGTCAACGAATAGTGCATTGAATATGGTTGAAACTAGTTATGTTAACTAGTCAAATGGTTTAAATTTAAACTAACTTTGTAGTTTGTGTAAAGCAATTAAGTATTTAAAATTAGTTTATAACTATAACAATCATTTTAAGTATTGCGAGTAATGTCATTTTCACACATTTTGTTGCTCAAAATACTTTGTTTTGTTTGCGATCAAATAGCATACTCAAGTAAATTACAATACATTCTAATTCGAACATTTCAAATTTACAATCACATTTCCTTAAAATTTTAAATACCTGTGCAATGATATTAATATTTTTTATAAACAATTGAAATTATAACTTAAATCCAACATCACTTGTATATAAAAATCAAATATTTTATGTATTTGAAAAATTACTGATTATTTTATTCCATGTATACTACACCCTGGATTCATTTACTATTTTTTTCCTATAAACCATTTTAAAAATAAATATAAAGCAAATTTTATTGCATTGGATTAAAATTTCTTACTAGCAAATAATAGAATTTCCTTATTAGGTTCAGATTGTATAAAATAAAAATTGTATATTACATAAAAATATATTTTATATTACTTTTTAAAATTGTAATATGTTTAAATTTTATACCAAAATCTAAATAATAAATAATTTTAACATAATAATTTAAAATTTACTTATAAAGAACTTTTGTGTACATATACAAATAGAGTAATAATTATTTTATGTATTTTCTAAATCAAGCATGTGCAAAATTATACAGTAAGTTTAAAAAAAACTGCTAAATGCTAAATTCTGGTACAAAATATTTATTAAAATACTTAATATTGATCTACAATATAATATAAAGTGCTAAATTACAAGGTATTTTGAGTTTATTGTATTTTAAAAAGCAATATATTTGTAATGGGTGCAACTGAAAATATAATAATGAAAATATTGTAATGGGTGTAACTAAAACTATATATGCATAAAACTCCTAAAACTTCTATCATCTTTTATTAATAAAATTTTTGTTTTCGATTTTTTATGAAACGTGTAGTTCTATTTAATATGTTTGACCCAGATTTGAAATTTGTGCATTTTTTATTCATATTAATAACAAGGATAACTTTCAAATTGATATAACAACAAATCCTGTAAAATAGAAAATGTTAAGAATTAGAGAAATGATAAAAAAATAAGTTGAGCTATATCAGCTAGATTAATCTGTATAAATTTGGTGATAAAATTCTGTAAAATCTTTTTGTGTGTTTTGGCATAAAAATTTTCACCTATTTAAATACAACCTTAATTACATTTATTTACTGTTTTTCAGAGAATGAGATGAGAACTTGGTATTTAACTATAAATAATCAAAATAATGTACATAAATATCATTTCTTATAGCTCCTTTATTTATTAAAAATTTTATCTATTAAATGATTAGAAATTTAAAAATAGTTTTTTTTGTAGTTGATTAAGAACAGTGAAAGACTAATTGTAAATTTTGAAAAGAGATAATGAAGAGATAAAAAGCGATTTTGTACGCATCAATTACTTAAAAGCAACTTTCAACATCAGTAATAGAACAGCAATATAATATCCTTTTACTTTTATTTTAAGAATAAATAAAATTTTCAAATTTTATTCATAAATTTGCAATAAAATATAAAGTTTGTTGAAATTATTTCAGTTGAAGCAGAGGGGTTTAGTTAAATTTTGAAACAAATTACGTTGTGTATTCAATTCTTAAGATAATTTATCATAAAAGTCACGTTTTCAAATATATTACAAATAAAATTCAGATTTAATTATATCACTTTCAAGTAAATTCTCTAGAAAAATAAATTTAACAATATTTGCTTGCTTAAAACTAATATTTAAACTGAAAAACCATTTTCGCTGATATGATTTTATCTTTATAAAAACTAAAACTATATTGATAAATAAAAATGTATGTGATGATATACATATATCATAGAATACAACTTGCATTTTTGATTAAGTATGTAGCATATATATGAACGCTAGAAAGCATTAAAACAATAAAAATATTTATTACTGCTTGTTCATTAAAAAGTGTATAAGACAGAAAAAATTATAACTACACTGAACACCTAAGGAAATAAACAAATATATAAACACACATTAAAATTACATATGTAAAAATATGTAAAGTATACATAGAAGTAGTACGAAAACAATTGATTTTACATGATTTCTAACACAATATATAAAATTTGAAGTGCCTATATTGTTATGAAAAATTAGTATAGAGTATTTCAAGAAATTTTTATGCAGCAAAATTACATTTCTTAAGTTGAATTAAAATGAAAAATTGTTCTACATATATGTGTATATCTAGATACAAAATTAGAGAATATAATATTAAATCGTATTAAAAACCTCAAAAATGTTAATATGAAATTGCTGAAAAGTTTTAAAAAGATATGTCAGTGATAAATATTGAATGATATGTAAATATTTTTTACATGTGCATTTTGTAAATAATGTACTATTCTTTCATAGGAAAGTTCAAACAGTAAATACATGTTGAAACTACATTAAATGGAAATATTTAAAATCTCAAATTTGTATTCTTGAAGAAGATAAGAGTGTTTTATCGATTTTGCAATAAATTTGCGTTAAGCTTGAGATTGATATTAATAAGCTTCAGTTTGAATAATCTCTATCAGCAATAGGAATAACATTAATTACTAATTGAAACTCATTGAAATCAAAAACGAAAGTGAATAAATATGCCAGGAAAATTCCATATACCATCCACTCAAACAGAGAACTTGCAAACAGTAATCCAAAGCCCTATAAACAAAGATGAGAAAAATTAATTTGTTATTAAACAACAATTCTATGACTATGCAGATTAATTGTATTCCAATTTAAATTGTATCACTGATATTATTGAAACTTGAAGATAGAGATAAAGCATTTTGACCATTTCATAAATAATAAATTCCATAAATAATATAGTCATTGCAAGGATAAGATTAAAAAATATTTCGAAAATTAAAAATAGAGTAAGAAAATGGTGGTAAATATAAATTGCACTAGCATATTAAATAAAAAGAATTAAAAAGTATCAGATAAAAACATAAAAATAATTAATCATAATTAATTGAATAATAAATTGATTAATTAAAAATGAATTAATATTCTTTCTTTAATTAATAACCAATTATTTAATTCATGGTTTAAATTTCGTTCTGATTACTTTTAATTGGGAAATCAATATACTAGACACCGACGAATATGATTTTAAGAAGGTAATAACTGAATTTCGTGTTGCTTTTTTTAATTCATTTACATGAATGTAATGACTACAAAAGTTCCTTTTATAAAATTCTCATCACAAAATTTAAATCAAATATTAAGATACTGAAGCAAGAGACACTATAAATATATACTAAAATTATTAAATGAACTTCGTGAGTTTTCTGGCAAGTATCTAAGAGTTTGTTGTACCTGAAATATAGCTTTATGATGCAGTCAAATTACTATAAGCATGTGAAACCACTTCTAATGAAACTTTTTACAATATTGTTAGAGAGATAATAAATATTATGTTATGGAATCAACAATTCAATCAAAACCTGTAGCGTGCTTCATGTGAAACGTTTTCAAGAACAATCAAATATCATATTAGACTGATAATCAGCAAAATAAATGATTTATTTTTAATAAACATATTTCAACGTCTTAAGTAAATTTGTGTCAGAAAGCAGCTTAATTTATTTAATTGTCTTTCCTGTAAATATAGGAAACTTCTCTAAAATTCCAGTACTTCGAAAAAGCAATGATAATTTCTTTTATGATCTCCAAGAAATCGTCGGTAACAACAATAAACATATTTCAGTTGTAGATGAGTGCTCTGATCAAATAAATATCGTATTAATTAGAAAGAAATGTTAAATTTTCTTCAGCATTAAGATATCATTATATAATTAAATGAATACTTAATTATTATACGACATTCTGCGTGTAACGACATGTATGAGACCTAACATTCTTGAGATCAAACATCATTTAAAAAAAATTAGATACGAATCTTTAAATTTAATATGATTTGATTTTGTTAATATAAATGTTTTTAAAATAATCAAAGATTGATTCTACTATTTTTCGATGACAAGTTATTACCAAATATGTTATACGATATGTTATTGCCAAATATGTTATATGATATGTTATTGCCAAATAACATACTACAGATCTCGATCAAAATAAACTAGTAATGAAAATTAAAAAAAATATCGATAGGAATGTCTATTTCTAATTTTAAAATTTGATTTTGTCTGCAAAGAAATAAGAAAGAAAATTATCGAATAATAACAATATTACATACAATCCTGACAAATTGTTTAGTAAAAAATTTATTGTGTGTGTGTGGAGTGTGTGTTTATAGCCATTGAATATTACCTTCAAGTATTTTTATGGATTGTGAGCCAAATTTACATGTTGCAAGAAAAACACCCCTGGAAAACTCCAAATTATAAATGCATTCTGACCATACAAACAAGTATATATTTCTTTTTATTTAATAGTGTTTGGATCAAATCTCTAATCTTCACCTCTGAAGAATGCTGTCTGATGTCTAGGACACAATGAGCTTTTCAAATTCAGTATTTGAGGCCACAAACATATATTCTAATAGCTGAAAACTGTTGTAATACATATTGTTAATGCACTTGGCAACGCCATGCCCGCTCGTCAGAGAGACTAGGCGAATGAAGTCAGAGAGGGAGCGTCTTCCGTTTTTTTAATAGAGCACCCTCATACGAAGGTGGAAGTACGACTTTTGCCTCATAGATGGCAGCACCACCTGAATCTTCCAATTTAGAGATTGAAACCAGTGAAGACCCAAAGCTTGGCTCCAACCACCCTCAGAGATATTAATTTGTAATGGGAACATGGAGGACATTGCGACCCGACGGATTTAACGTGCCCCAGTCACCATTAGGGAACATGATGGATCTTCGGCTAAGCCGGGATTCGAACTCATCACCGTTTGGTAACGAGAACGATGCCCTAACCAACCAGACCACCACGGCAATACATGGAAAGATCCATTCATACTGCGTATAGTAATCCTCTCATACTGCCTTCCGCAAAAACTTATCAGAAATAATGGGCCATATTCATATGTGATGGAATGCTCCCAAATAACCATCTCGACAGATGAACATGAAGAAATTAAAAATGCGACAATAAATGTCCTCCCAATCAAGAGATAAGGTTTTATCGCCGAATCTAGATTACTTTAATAAATATATGGCAAACAGCACTTTTAAGCTTAAAAATTTTTATATTTTTAAATGTGTGTTTAAATAACATACCCATCACTAATTCTAAGGTTTCCAGAAGAAGGTACTGATTTGTATAACTTTTAAATTATTTAAAATTCCAAACTTCATAAAAGATTCACAAAACATTAGGAAGGAAATTACGTTTATAAAATTGTATTTTAATGAGTAATATTTTAATTTCAAGGGTGAATAAAACATTTAGATTTTTCGACATTGTAAAAAATTCTGGAATAATTTAAAGTATTAAATTTTTTTTAATTTTAATTAAATATCAATAAAATATTTCTGTTGACATATTTAGAAACATTTCATTTGATTTTAATAAAAAACTTAATAAGTCATAAAATTCGATGTAATAATTTTTGCTAGAAAAGCTATATAAATGATAGGAACATTTGCTTACAAACTTACGTGAATAATAATTGCAAACAAAATACTGATTTTAATCAACTAACTTCTAAGTTGAATTTATTTATAAATATTTCCTCAAATAAAGAAAAACAACTATCAGCGATACTTAATTAACATTCCTATAACCAATTGTTGAATTACCTGGTAATCACATGCAGAGTTAGAACTGGAAAATATAAATGCATTTCTTCTCAAATTATTGTTTACTTAATTTCAATACTAGAAATTGTGTCTTAAAATATTTAATACATGTATATAAATACAATGATAAAAAATATCAGAAAACGTTTTTACTTACTGGATCTTCAGGAGTTTTAAGGGCAGCAACTTTATTATTCAATTTCTTCCACCTTAGTTGTGATATTGGAAAGATTATCAGTACTAGTAAAATAATTAAGGTCGATATATATATATATGAAGTGCGAAATAGATATGATCTAAATTTTCATAATATAAATATTCTTATTTATGTTTTTCAATATTCAACTAAAAATACAATTAGATATTGATAAGATTTATTCCTATTTTAACTTAAATTTTACAAGGACCCCACATACAAAATACACAGAATCTCGCCGTGGAGGGAAACTTTCCGCTCTTACACGTTTGTTATTAAATATGTTTTATATAGACTTTCTGCAGCTATGGGTTTGTGGAATATACAGAAAAGATCTTGCTGGATTTTCTGGCACAAGATGCATCAGACTAACAATTGACTTCAGTATATGGAGATAAATCTAGGGAGTATTTATACATCTATACTAAATAGGTTGTACTTACAGAAGAATTTATTCGATTATTTCAATTTAATTTGAATTCAGTATTATAAACATACACACACATATATAGATATTGTTGCTCATTGTAATTGAGCAGTAGGAAAAAAAGCAAATAAAAAAAAGATATTCTATATATTTAAACAATATGACATGACGTTAAAAACACAAGGTTCAAAGATAAAACACAACCATTGATCTTAAGATGTCAGAAGTACGATCGCCGTTTAAATTACAGTTGATCCGAGCAAGAGATATCCATGTCGTGCAGCCAATAGCTGCCCATACCATAACACCAGCTGCAGAATTTCTATGACAATATTAAATGTAATCAGGAATCCAGTGTTCTCCTCAGAGTCTCAGGTATGTATTTGGCTATCAGAATGCTGCACCTAAAGCCGGATCTCATCTGAAAAGACAACACTGTGCCACTATAGTATCTACATTTGTCGTTAGATCCATTAGAGTCACCTTTAGTCTCTATGATGCATTGTCAAGAAAAGCCGAAACCTTGTTGATAATTCGTGTTAAACCAAACGTCATCGGAGCTGATACTAGGCATGCTACAAACAAGAAGATTTCCTGGCTAATGGTTTCATATGGTTGAACAGTTTTGCAAAGAAAGACATCCTAATATATATGTTCTATTGAGCATTATTCACACATGGGCTGGCATTGAGATTATACATTCAGCATGACCAACAGCAGCTTATACATCCATTTTCGGCTAAAGCTAATTGGATTTCGATAAATGTGAGGTACCACCCCTCAGTGGATATACTTTCTTTAAGTAAATAGAGGTTTCACAATCCCAAGTTACTCCAGTAATCATCCTTTTCTTTTTTCTTTTTTTCTTCTCCTCTCATCACCTCTTCTACTTTCGTCTTTTCTTGTCCCTCATCGTTGCTTCTTTATACGTTGAACGCTTCCCTTGAGAAGCTATAGCCACTCTGTTACTAATAGCTTATCCAAGAGACTATTAAAAACTATTCTTTCTTTCAAGAAATTTTGACATTCCTAAGATCATTCTTTCTTGATGTTGAAATTTTAATGGACATCATTGCATATATGTATAAGAGCTCTCAGTTATACAAATGTCCTAATACAAGTTTTGTAACTCCAATTGTAGACATACTTTCTATACAAATTTAAATTAAGGAAAATTCTCTAATGGAAAATTAAACATTTATGTAAATTACACTTAACTCCCGAATCAGTGATTAAGGAAAACAAAGCAAAAAAAATGACTTTTAAATTTGAATTTTTTTCTTAAAAAATACGTTGTATATTTGACTATCATCTGATATTATGATATGCACTACTTCTTATTTCTTTTGAAACAATTTTGAATACCTTTATTTTATTTAAATTAATAATATAATATTGACATATAAATATAATTAATATAAAATAAAACAAAATATAAATTTGGCATTTATTGTACACTTGTTTCCATACAACAAAATAAAATTCAAGTATGTTTAAAGGAAGTAAAACCCAATGAAGTACATAAATTACTCATACATTACTAAGCAAATCAATATAGAAAAGGATACAGACTATGAGAAAGCCTACCAATACAAGGGAAAGCAATAATCGCAACTTGTTCCATTTAGAATGCTTGATAGGGGAAAAAAAGGCTATGAATGTTTGTAGAAATATAAACAGCAAAGCAAAGGCAAAATGTGATACAGTTGCCACCAGATGAGCAGATAACACTGTGGACATCTATAAATAATATACGTATATATATATATATATATATATATATATATATATATATTTATTATTACATACATAAGAAATATTGTACTTTAGACATTTAAAAATGTAAATAGTAAATGTATATAATGTCCTATAAATTATAAACATCTCTGTACATTCATTCATCTAATTCAAACTTCTAGCATTTCAATTCAAAATAGAAATCAATTCAAATATTTTATCAATAATTTTAGATTTTCAAACTGAAAGCTACAAATACAGTTTAGGAACACAAAGCTATAAATCAATTTGATGATCAACTGTAAGTACGAACTAGATGAATAGCTGAAGCGATATAATATTGAACAATAAATTTTAATGTAGTAATTATAAAATAAGAAATAGCATTCAAAATATTGCAGAAGTAAAAAAATCTGATCCAAATAGTAGATAATATAGAAACATTACAACAGCAGTCCGTATTGATATTTTAGATATTTTAAACCATAAAAGATTAGCACACAGACAAAAAATTACATTATATTAACAGAAAATATAAGCAGAAATGCATTACATATAATTTTTATGTTTACATGTAATATAACATAAGGATTGCATTATATGTAATATAATATCTTGAGTAAAACAATACATTTTAATCCTCTAAAGGTTATATGTTTTACAAGAATGTTACTTTCTAATTTAATAAGAGCTTATGTGGTACTGCATTACTACTTTCTCTGGAGGGGAGATGTTAAATTATTAAATTATTTCATTATGAAAGTAAACTATATTACAAAACTTCATATGAAGGGTTGGTAGTCGAATTATGTCTACTAAATATATAAAGGGTAAAAAATGAAATGTAAATAAATACTTAAAAACAAATCATAATCTATATCTAAAATATAATATGTAATTGTAAATAAACCAGAGACCACAGTTTATAAAAAAATCACTTTAAAGTTTTGGAATACGTGAACAAATGAAAATATTTTTAAAGTGTTACTTCAAACATTTCAGAAACTTAATTTCTTAACATTTTGTACAAAATATCATATTGCGCAAAAATATAAAATTTTAATATAATTGAATAAATCTAAAATATCGTATATTAACAAAAAATTAACAAATAATAGGCAATTCGATAATAGTTAAGTTTTGTTCGGTAGTCTTATAATTCTTGAAACCCCATTTCTATGAAATTATGAACATTATTACAAAGAAATTGAATTCATCAAGTGTAGCTCATAATATACTGAATAAAATATAAAAATTTTGCCTATAAAGAAACATAAACTTAAAATTTGTTCCTGCATTTGATAAAGAAGGCTAAAACTAAAATAATGTAAAATTTTCAATCAGGTAAATCTAATTAAAATAAAACTACTAATTAGGTAACTCAAAATAGTGAGTAAATGCGGATTTAATAAATGCTGTAATTTGTGTAAGAAGTAAATTGTATAAAGCATTTTTTGTTTGAAAATTACCTATTATTTAGGTTTCCTAAAATTTCTTTTTTATATAATTCAGTCTAAAATCTTTTGAAGAAACAAAACCACCAAGAAATGCACTTCTTCCTTGTTGAACTAGATCCTATACAAACTAGGCGATTTGATTAGGCTTATAGATTGCATAAAACATTTTTATTGAATTCTTTAAGTATTAAATTATTTGATTTTTCTAACTTCTTTTTTCATAAGTAATATTATCTAAAATATTTTCGAATGATCTAATGACTGGAATGTCTTTCTAGCTAAGCAAACTGGAAACTATGCCTAATAATTAGGTTAATTAAGCAAACTAGAAAATCTAGGTAGTTTTGGCCTGGAAAAAGAAAATAAACGTGTAACTCACGCGTGCATTTTTTGTTAAATCGTCAGGATTATACTATTAAATGCTAAAGTAATCTTGATTTGGACGTCTGCTTCTATAAAAAATAGAAAAAAGGAAAAGAAATTTAACCATTGATAGTACTTCAATAACTTTCCAATTATTTCATCCTCATCGCAATTTAAAAAATTAAAGTTTAAACTAATAAAGTTTATCATGAAGTGTACTGTTTATTAGAAAATACAATAAAATTTTTCTCTCTCGTTTTTTCTGTGGATGGAAAGACATATTCAGAAATCGAGATAATAAGGAAGCGTGTCATAAAATAAATAAACTGAAAATCCATTGCGTTTTTAAAGAGACGAAAACTTCAAGAATAATCTCTTTGAAACAAAAATGATCTGAGTTAGAGTATTTATTCGTTCAAATGTCATTAAACAAAGCATTAACCTCTGGTAACAATTAAAGAAAGACTGAAAATTCTCTCTAGTATTCTAGAGACTAGACTCTTGTATAGTCGTTCACTTACACTCTCTTGCTTACTCTCTTTTCCACTCTCACTTTGTTTCTTGTTATTCTTTTTCTTACTCACTCATTTACACTCACTCCTTTTTCCACCTAATTTCTCACTCTCTTTTACTCACTCACTTTCTTTCGCACCAACTATTTTTCTCATTCTTTATTTTCTTCATTTTACCATTTTTTTCACACTCATTCCTTTTCCAGATGATTTCTTTTTCTCATCACATTTACAAATTTCTCTCACTCACTTCCTCGTTATTACTTACATTTTTTCCACTCACATTTTTCACCTATTTAATATCTTATATCTTTTAATATCTTATATCATTCATTCCCCCTTAAATCCACTTTGTCTATCCCATTCACCAAGACAGCAATGGACAGTTAAAAAGAGAGTTTTAAATATTTCAAATTATTTAATAAACATATACATCTGAAACTCAATTCTAATTAAAGAATCATGATAATATGGGAATTTCATTTTATTTTCTAGTCACATTTAATAAGTTAATAAGCAAAAAACAAACCGGTATAGCTGCAACTCCGGCCAACCCGGCCATAGAAATGAGACCACAAATAAATGACACAAAGTTCACTTTTTGAAGTCTTGGATAATCAGGCGTTAGTATGTGCTTTAACATAATGTACCTGTAGCTTACGGTCACTACACCTGAAATATACAAATAATTTCAATTACCATATTTTTAATTGAAAGAAACAGTAAACAATTATTGAAAATAACCAAGTAAATGTTTTATATTATAAAAGTATTAAAAAAATCATTTTACTGTAAATTTACTTATTTCAAGTTACTTTTCGAGAAATTTTCAATATGATATTCTTTCCAAATAATCGTATTTTCCCTTTTTAAAGATTTTTTTCTTTTTTTCAATATAGCACGCAATTACAGACTTTGTCCTTATGCCCTCATAAGGACAAAGTCATAAACAAATTAAGAATAATTACAGACATAATCAAATTAATATATAGACATAAACAAATTATATAGTATAGACATAAACAAATTAAGAATAATTAAAGCATTGAAGGTACTAAAAACATAAAATCAGGTAGGCGAACTGTTTAATGAGTCTCTTGTCTCCCAGTATCGGAATAAGATACAGCTCTTAGTTAGAGCTAAGCAAACGGGATATGATCAGCATCCTTTTAAAGAAAATAAGGGCTCTCAAATGTTTTTGAGGAAATATGGATAATATTATACATCATTAATGTTTATAAAATTTGAAATCTCATGATATACGCAAGTATTGTAACGAAAAGTGTAAATATTTGAAGGAATGTTTTTAATTCCCGTTTAATTACTTTATTGTGTTTAATCAATGGCATTATTGTTTGATCAACGTTTATTCTGTGAAAATAGCAGTTTTCAGAACTGGGAAATCAATCTGCGTGATCTAAGACAGCTTGTATATATTTTAACAACATTCGGTTACATAAATGGCGACAAAACATATGTTGGTATTTTTGAAACTTTGAATCGATAAGACCAATAGAAGCCCATTTGCCACAACAAGGCCGGAAACTGCTACTCATTTTATCGTTACCCGGTGGGCACCTGTGAACCAAGTCACGGAGGTACGAGTAGCATCACCCACATCACACTACCACAAATCCGTTTATAGGGCGGGTCACATTCATCCTTCATTTGGGAAAAGGACAAGAAACACAGAGAGAGAAAGAGAAAGTACATCCATGCCCGAGCCGAGATTCAAACCCAAGTCCTCCCCATCCGTAGTCAGTTACGCTAACTACTAGACAAGTTGGGCGGTTTACTATAAAAAGTACTTTTTTATAATTTATTATCTTTAAAAGTTCCAAAATTTAAACTTATATTGACTTCACAATCTGAATTGAAGGCTTATACAACAAATCTCAAAGATTCATAAATTATTTCAGGTTTTGGTAATAAAGTAAATTTTGTTCTTGTAGAGTGGGAATAATATGCATGTATACTAAACTGTATATGCAAACAGAATATTGAAAATTTAAGACATTAAAAAACACAATTAATAAATACATATCAAATCACATTTCCATGACACCTCCGACCTCAGATTGCAACTTAGTGAATAAATAAATTAATACTATTACGAGGTACAAACACAGTTAAAAATTAGGAGTTTTGGTCCTCTTGCAAAATAGAATTATTACTTTGTTTCATAAAACCCATGGTTATCTCATTTACGATAGAGGATTATAAAATAATATTTGCATCAAAAATATTCAGATTATTACCTTTTGCATTAAAAATAGCAATATTACGGAAACTACATTGTTTTATCAACTTTTCGCCTTTAACTGTATACTGGCTTAAGTATACAGTTACTCCATACCTGTATACTTTAACCATAACAGGCTTAAGTATACAGGTATGGAGTAACTGCGCCAGTGAATATAAATGATGAGGAAAATGCAATGTATCATGTGTCAGTGATATGAGAAATGAGCTCTAGTGGTATGGATACGAGTGGCGATTGACATATGTACAGTTGAATAACAAACATGTAAATAACTAGGTTACTCCCATAGCTGTGTTTAAAAGGAAAGTACAATGAATCGTGCTACTTATGGAGTTCCAAAATATTTACGTGAATATTAGCAAGTGATCATAATAATGAAACTCAACGTGGTACATGCAAATAATCCACTGACGTTTCATTGATATTAAAATATATTAATAAGTTTGGGTAATACTTGTGATTGCAATTCATTTCACATTTTCTGAAAAATTTTACAATTATTGTTTGTACACTTTTGAATTGCATCAGGAAGACCAGATGAGATGATTAGATTTCAGCATAACATGCAAAGTAATTTACCATCTTTTGCATCCTGCGTATTTCTTCTTTACAGGGGTTTTAAATAAAAGTAACCCTATTATCCCTCTTTATAAAAAAGGGAAAACAAAATAAAAAATACTAAATATGCAGGGTGATTCTGAATTGTTTTTAATGATTAAGAAGGGTGAAAGCATTCATCCAGACAAGCAATAATTACTTAGGAACATAGGGTCCCATTCCACTCTGAGAGGCAGAAAAAAGGAATCACTTGAACATACATACTGCATTGTTGGGTAAACGAATGAATAATACCTAAAGTTTCATAATTGTACTTATTGTTAAGTGAAAACCTCACAACAAATGCTCAAAATTCCGATCACGTGTGTCGTTGCACAGTTGACACCAGCGAAGGTACGACTGGTGCACCTTTTCAAAGATTCCTGGTGTCGTGTTAATGTTGCCAGCGGCAACAACAATTCTATTCTCGTGAACTTCACCTGAATTCACAGGCGACTTATACACTAAAGATTTCATCCTCGATTTAATCTAAATCTCGATTTGATCTAAAGATTTCTGCCTCCAAAGGAAAAAGTCTAGTGGGTTGAGGTCTGGTGAGTCTTGAGGCCATGCCACAGATCTGCTACGTCCAATCCATCGTGTGGTATAGCATTCATGAGAATTTTCGGAAGATGTTATCGGATAATATTTGAAGCGATGATGTTGCGCTGTTTTTAAATGACAATTGAACCTGACTGGCTTTCTCCGATAACCAATAAGAACAAAATGCTGCTTCTTCTCTGTTGAAATTTGCATACAGTAAATTCGTAATAGATTCTTGATGCATTTCAACTTTCCTCTTTTCTTCCTTTCGTAGTGGAATGCGACTCTACGTTCCTATGTAATCATTGCTTGTATGGATGGATACTATCATCCCTCTTAATTTGTAAAAAACAATTTATAATCATCCTGTATATCCTGGGAGATCCATCAGAATAAAGTTCAAATCTTCACTCTTCAGCTGGTTTGTAAAACGAGTAAGTTAGCGAAAGTTTCTCTTCCTAACTTATACGATTAACCGAAGAAACGCAAGTTACTCATTTAAGTCACCACAATTTTCCCATTTCAGCAGATTTTAATTTTTCCTCTGAATATTCTGCAAAAAATTTTAGTATGAAAGATAACTAACATAAAAAGAAGAACATTATTCTATAATTATTATTATTTATTTTATTTATTTTGATGAAAAATTCAGAAAACTCTCTTACCGAAGAAACTCCCCAATATTAAGGTATAACTAAATACGCATATTTCGGGGACCTCGGCTCCAGTTTCACTGCAAAGAAAGACAAAATGTTTAGTTAAATTGCCAAAATACTGTCAATAAATAAATATCCTCTCAATTGTCGACAGAAATTAACATACAAATTGTGAAACTTGCGATGAATTTGGCTAAAATAATCACTTTGCAAATTGGTTCATGGATATTTGAATAATTTTATGTTTACACTTTTATGTACAAAATACAAATTTTATTATTATAATTTCTAATTTTTATACTCAGAAACTTATGTTAATTTTCAAATATTTGAACATGTTTTAAATAAAAGAGGAAAAATTAGAGTCATATAAACTTAACAAGTTTGAAATTCAACCTAAAATCTCATGAATAAAATTTCTTACTATAATACATTCCATTTATTTTTTATAATTTATTTAAAATAACTGTCTAATCAATAGCAGCACAAATTAAAAAAATAAATTTTGATGTCAAAACATGGGCTGAATAGTTTGTACTCACTTTCTAAAAATATTTAAAATTGCGATAACATGTTTTACATAAAAGTTTCTAATTACTCTGCTGTCTTTTTTAAATAGATTCTTGGCAACGACGAATCTTAATCTAAAATAATTTTGGGGACAATAATTCTTAACGAAATGCATTTTATATATAAGTTATATTCAAGTGGAATATATTACCAATGCATAGCACAGATCGTTTAATAGTGGTTAAAAGGTTTCTCTGACTTTACGATTTCTATTATCTTCTGGGACAACATTTTGGTAGACGTTGATCTGCATTTACAAATAGCAAGGTGTGAAATCTGGAAATATCCCATCCCAACAAATGTGCTTGCAGAGACACAACAGCCATCTTCCATTTGTTCCAATGTTACTAATATCGAACCTGAGATTTTCCACGCTGAGGAGCTCGATATTACAATAAGCCGTTTTCCAGAGAGTATATAGAATTACATTATAGCTCAATTTCCTACTTCAAATTTGATGAAAAAAATCTAAATACTTTTTCATTACTACATTTTTACATTATTTAAAACTTGATGTGATTTAGAGATATTCACTGCTCAGTAAAAAACCCTTCGGTAGAAAATGGAGTTCCCTTATTTTTAAAACGAGCCCGAGAAACTGCATGATATCGATTCCAACAGAAGCGTAGAATAATGATGCATCTTTTACCTTTCACCGCAGAATGGGGGAAAGGTAAAAGATGCATGATTGTGGGAGCTTTTAACTAAATACTCCATAATTACTTCTTTTATCTGCACCACAATATAACCATTTAAGTGAGGGAGAATGCTTAAGTTAAACTTTGAGCTTTCTATTAATTTTCATGAAGGATATTTCCATAAGTATTTCTGTCCTATTAACGTCTACCATCACACAGTAACCTTTATATAAAATAAATCATATTTTGCATTAAATAATATAATAACTTATTGTTTTTTAATCTCATGATATATTCGTCGCTTTTAAGCTTGGGTTGTAATGTCTTAACTATATATTAATTTTACTCCTTCACTTTTGAAGAAATTTTATAACAATATTATTAAAAATGTTCCTATCACTTTCAAGTTCCACAACAAGACTTGGTAGTTGAAATTTAATTTTATGACATCTTTTTCAGCTATTTATTTAATTTTTTGACATTCAAAAAGTAATTCTTAATTTGTATTTTCAACGTAATGATATTAGTATTGAAATAAGAAACTGCCAATAGCTTCCTAGATCCATTTATTTATTATTTTAGCATTTTATGACATCTTTTTCAGCTTAAATCTAAGAAATTTGTTGATCCTTTATGAGAATACTATCTTTATGACATATATTTGGCATTAAGGTAAATATATTATTAAAAGTGTAATTGTTAATATTTTTTCACCTATTCCATATTAATGAAGTAATAACATGTTAGAAACATATCATTTCTTCGTGACATTTAAAAAAAAATGTGATTCATTTTGCAAACTGTCTATAATAGGGATTCAGTTTTATAAGTGTTCTAATCTTATCGAAAACGGCAAGATCTTATTAAAATTCTCTTCGAAACCATTTTATGCTGAGAAGATAATTCACAAATCACGAAGGTACAGGAAGTCTACCTTTTCTCATTAACCCTTCTTCGTATGAACAGATTGAAAGGATTATGAATGTAGTTGCACAGTAAATTTGTAACAGCTTTTACTGTATATTCGCTTTAATGTATTCGCAAAAGTTTTTTATGTTCTTTCTTTAAATCTGTGACAAATTCTAGAAGCAAAGATAAAAATCTTTGACAGCTACAATTATTACGATTATTGACAGCTACAATTATTAGTCGATCAGAGCAGTAGTATGTATTTACATGAATATTACATTCATCTATAGAACATCTTGTATCGAAACTTGCAGAAAATAGATTCAGATTAAATTTAGCAACAGTAGTAGAGGTTATTTAAAAAAATGAACAGAAAATCAATGCAAAAACTTAATAATTCCCTTTTTGATAGCTTTAATATCTAGGACAAAGGATTTAAGTGCCTGTTCTACAATTGTTAAATATTTCTACAATAATGGTAAGCAATTAAGATATTAGATATTAAGAATGTTTCTCACGATTTCAAATTAACAAACTTTTAAAAATCACCAGTTTACAACTGAAATTGTGTTTATATTTAGAAAATATGATAAATGAGAAATTACACAAAAAACTCATTTAAAATATTATTTACTAGAATATGAGTAAACAATTCTCCAACTGAAAGCCACAAGGAAGTCAGTTGTAATTACAATAAATGAATCAATAATAAAAATTAATTGATAATAAAAAATGCAGTTTGTCATAATATTTGGGATCAAAAGTAAGTACACCAATAAAAATAAAATCCACAGTAAAGACTGTTTAGAGAATCAAGCATGATGGGCTAAACGACTGTGTGGCAAATTCTTTTTGTCTTAGTGTCACATATTAGCCGTTGGCCCAATAATGCCTTTTTATTTTAGCAACACATGTTTACTCTTGGCAGCAAGCAAACAAATCAACTTTCGTAATGTTATTACACATATTCAACTCTTTCAAATCTTATTTTAATTGCCTATCAAACACTATATATTCAATGCAATTTTGATAATTCAACTGAAAAAGGAAAAGAATTAAAAGCAAAATCAGTTTCTTTTGTGACAAATGTACTCGAAAATGACTTTACAAAGAAAAATGCTATAAAATTTATGTTACAATGGAATATTACATAACAGAATGCTTATAATAATATTTACTACGTTATGTTATTATATTGTAACAAAATCACAAAAAAAATTAAGGAAAACTGCTAATATATACTCCCAGGATCTCAAAAAATTTATTTCTGAATTACACACAAATTCCGGAATAGTAATAAAATATAAGCAAAAAACTTTAAATTGGTATCAAAAATCACATTTTTAGTGAACAATTTTCTAAATCCTTAGTAAAGAACATTCAATTTAACACATACATAGATGAACTTTTTAAATAAATAGGATAAAATATTTCGTAAGTATTTCTATATGAAGACACCATGAGGTTTTGTCTGCCCCTTTTTGATTCAATTCTGTCACTTACGTTAACTTCGGCACAAGAAAGCAAATTCAACCAGAACCTATATTCTAAAGTATAAATCTGAACCATTGCAACCAACCATACCTAAAAAGGAAATCGAACTCGCGACCTGTTGAGTAGAAGACTAAGTATTCGGATGCCCACTCAGAAAAGACATCATTTATCTAGAAGATTACAATTAATATATACCATAAAATGTGTATCATATTTCCTTTAAATACTCAATTTAAAATAAACACATGGTGTGAATTAAGCAATTTACAGTCATCTTTGAATCTTTTAAGTAATCTATAAACGCGAAAATTGATACACATTGAGATCATAATCTGTATTACAAATTACAGTAAGCAATTTAAAGAAAAAAATTACCAGATTTTTTTAAAAGTTTTAATTATAAATATAACATCATTTTTTAAACATTTTGGTATTTTAAATCAAATGAAAAATTTTCCAATTTTTTCTCAGTAAAAATCTCAGCAAGGAATATCAAATTAAAAAATAAATGTTTAGAAAAAAAATATAGTTTAACTGCAAATGAGTTAAAGTTAAGAAAAATTACTTTTTTAACTTTAATGAGTAAATTAATTTAAAGGTGACTTAATAATAAATAAAAAATAAAAATGTCTTTAAACAGAATTGGGAAACATGTTCAGCTAAAAAAAAATTCTTAAAAAAAATTCTGAAAAAAATTTAAAAAATTCTTAAAAAAAATTCGTTTATTTAAAGATTGTAGCATAAATGCTTTAACTTAAAGTTTTTTGACGAAACTTATGTACACAAATATATGTCCTTGTTAAAAATAAAGCTTGTTTAACAATATTATTTCGCTTTTTTAATCCTTAGTAACTTAATGCTCTTTTTCATTACATTACTAAATATATTGGCTTTATATTGTTTTCCAATAAAAATCAATCTTTCTCCTTTCTTTATTAAATATGCAAAAGACTTATACCATCGCCTATATTTAAAAAGAGGAAAACTGTGACTATAAGATTGAAGTCAACTTTCATTTATTAAAACTAATTTTACCAGGAAAACATTTTAGTGTAAAATGTTAATTTCTACTAATATCTTCAACACGCAAATATTTTATATAAATTTCCATCTTAAGCGCTGAGTTTGCAAAAATAAAAAATCTCATAAATCACTCAAAAAAATATATTAGGTTGGGGAAAAAGTAATCCATTATTTTTTCGTTAGACGTCTGTAGTGATCGATATCTCGTGAGGTATCTATCAAACAATTTCAGATTTATGCTCGTTGGAAAAAAGACATTTTACACTAAAATATCCTCTTGCGGTTTTTTGTTTGATTAATTCAATTACGAGTACAAGGTTTTAAAAATGGAAAACAACAAACAGAAAATTCGATACATTTTTGTTTTTCTCTCGTAACGGCGAAAAAGATAGCCGGGTGGCTAAAATTGTGAAAGGTGTTTATCGTCCTATAGAAGACTGTAACAACCAGTTACGTACAATTTTTGTTTCGTTGATTCCGTTCGGGTATTTTTGACTTAAGAGATGCACCTCGCATGTGGATACAACATCGTCGAAAACGTCTATAAAATATCAAAAATGATCGAAGTTAACCGCATGTCAGCAGTCGTAATGCGCAAGACCTAAAAATCTACATGAAAGCTGTTTTAAACCTTTTTACAAAGCGAATCCAAAAGAAGTTACATAAAGTTCACGTAAAAATAATGGATTTCTTTTTCCCCAAACTAATTTAAAGAATTAATAATAAATAAATAATTATTTTCAAGGGTTAAACTTAAATTGAAAATCAGAAATATTAATCTTCGTGTAAGAAAAGTTGAGTTGAGTTAAAAGCACATAACAGATACTTTTATCTGCATGTTTTTAAGAGAAAAAGAAGGAAAAATATTTAGTTACAGCCACACGTGGCTTAGATACCAAATTACATCTTATAGTTCTCGCTGATCTGAATCTATTTTGGATGTTATGACCTCTGATATTTACTCGGGAAAGTTTCAAATGGAAAAAGAATAAAAACACGATATGAAACAAATATTTTTTAGAATTTCTTAGAATAGTTTTAACAGAATTGGATGTTTTAAAACATGACATCTGGCATACTTTTTTTTAACTGTAATTAATATCTTAAAAAATGTGAAAAAAATTAATTAAAAATTGATTTTATGTAATAACAAATAATGTTCATCCAATATATTTCTCGTTGAATTCAGTTTAAAATTATCTTCAGAATAAAATGTAAAAAATATATAAAATTTGGTTGGGGATATATCCGTCAAAGTTAAATAACCACTTCAGTCAATCTCGAATCTCTATCACATGGAAAAATTCGTGAAACTAGTGGTTCATTTTGTTTTACCAATCAAAATAAAACAACATTCTCGCTTTTGATCATTATCATTTCAGGATCCAATATCATTAAAAACAATGAATTTCAGTTTTAAAAAATAGACTTCATTTATCATTTTATCAATATCAATTGATAAACAACGAATTTGGTGCCTTTAGTAAAAATACGCATCAATCACAGAATGAACTGACAATTTCCTCATTTTCTGAAATATAAGCTTTCAAAGTTAATTTCATATAATTATTTCATTAGCAATATATATATATATATATATATATATTTGAAACTGTATAACAATCTATATTACTTTTCTGGTTGCTAAGGGATTTTATTTATTTGCTATCTTAGTACTTGAACTGTTCTTTATATGGAATATCTTTTAATGAAAATGGTATTATACTAAATAAGTAGATTTTCGAACAAAATATCATGTCCAATTATGCTACTAATTTTATATAGTAGTTTACGTTTCGTTTTTACTTATTGTTGATTCGAATTTGTAACCTAGGAGAAAAGAATACTTTGGGATCGATTTCGTAAATATTCTAATCGCGCGCGTGTGAACTGTCCGGTTAATTATTAACAACACATAAGATGTAGTCTCATTTTTATAAAGTATCCCTATGGTAAAGGCTACAATATATATAAGTGTAAAAGATGTATAAAATCTTATTATAAGCTACAATATTTTCAGTATAATTCTTAGCATTAAAATCGGTTTAGAAATTATTTGTAAAAATATATATATTAAAAGTAGCTTGATATGTTTATTTGTGTAAAATTTAGCATGTTTTTAAATTAATGTAATAATTATTCTGACTGTTATCTACTTATATTTTTAACTATATATATATTTAACTTATCAAAAAGCATTTTAAAACTGGTAAATATGAGATAATATAAATACCGATTTGCAAATTTATAAGTATAATAAAGAACAGAAAATCTCAATTTATAAAAAAAAAAAAAAAAAAAAAAAAAAAAAAAAAAAAAAAAAAAAAACTTCTTAACAATATAATCTATTTAAATAAATCTTTTAACTAAATAGTTAATATTAATTCAGTTTTATTCAGAAAAAACACATTAATAATCATTAATTAAACAAAAAAATTGTACAAAGTAATTTAAAATGATAATAAAATTAAAAGTTCCCATTGATAGAAAATGCAATGTTAACTAAAATGCATGAAAAATTATAAGCATTAAATTATGCAATTAAATATTTTCAAAAAATCGAAACTTGTCATAACAGATAAAAATATTCCTAAATAGAGAATTTTTCTTACCTGAAAAATGGAAGAAAAATTGTAACACTTCCATTGATATATGCCATGCCATAGCTTATAAACATCCCGGTGAACAAAATTACGATTTGCAAAATAACACTCCATTTCATTTTTCTGCAAGTAATTAAGGGTTTCATGTCGTTCTTTTTTTGATCACTTTGCATTCTGAACCGGAGTGCAAGACTAGATTAGGGATTTAGATATAGGGATGTTCTTTTAAATCACAGCATAGAGTCGGATAAGGTATAATCGTTCAAATGGCAGAAATGAATCAATTTAATGGAAGAAAAAGGAAACCTCCAGTCATTTTTGCGGTGCAACAAAAGGAAAGTCTACGAAAACATTCGAGAAAAGTGGAATGTCCGGTAAGAGGGGAAAAAACATAGTTGGCCTTGGATCTAAAAATCTTGTTTGGTTGATTTGGAACATTCAAGATTCATTCTAGTTTTGGATTCATTTGATATTGAAGGACTCGTTAAATAATTTTTACAAGCAAACAAACTGAACGTGATATTACAAGTTTTCGAATGAGAACTGAAAGAACGTAAACATACTACTCTTATATTATTTGTGTTGATTCTGAATTAGTCAGAAAATTTTACTGTGATCGTGGTGCCATCTAGTGATATATAATCC
>JAPDSC010123146.1:7364-26336 GCA_026290005.1 Latrodectus geometricus | reverse complement strand
ATATATATATATATATATATATAAACAGCTATAAGTTTTTTAATTTAATTATTTAGCTTCAAAAATAATAAAAAAATACAACTTAAGAACTATAGTTTAAATAAGTCATATAATTTTATATGTTATATTATTATAGTCAATATTTGTAATATGCTATAAATTAATTTATTGAATTAAATATTTTTATTGGGTGTGTGTTCACATAACCACTTTTTAGGAGAAAATTTTCTGCTTTATTAATTATTTGAAATACGTAAAATAATTTATGCAAAGTTGTTCATGTTACTCAATTATTTATCACACATTTTTTAATTGTGACAACAAAATTTAAACATTTTTATCTGTTAAGGGTACTTGTATATAAAGTTTCCATTCAATCCTATTCGTAATATGTTTTAAATTATGTCAAGGGAAGAAACTGCTTATAAATCAATTCGCTTTTTATTAAATAGTGTAATATCAGTTCTTAAATTTGCGTGGATTACAAAACATAAAAGGAATTTAATTATATAAGTTGCAACAAAATTCACTTAATTAAAATTTCAAATAGATTTTTCAGTGAAACGTGGTATAAGGTATAATGTGCTCAAATAAAATGTTTGAGTAATTTTAAAAACAACCAAAGTAAAAATTACTAAACCAAACTATACTACGCAAAATATTTTATTCATGACATATGCTTACGCAGACGTGAAAAATATCAAAGTCCTTTTTCGTATTTAGTAACTAATTGAATTATTTTCCCATGTGTTATTAATATTTAATAATTAATTTAATAGTTATTGTAATTCATCAAACTCAAATTATCTCACAATAAATAAATGTAAAGTGAACAAAATTTTTATTTGAAAAACAATTCAAACAAAATTTACAAAATAACCAAAATGTAGAAAAAGAATTTGAGAAGGTGACATTTGTTCAAAATTCCCTCTTAAATGACCGCTTAAAAGTTGATCAAATCTAGTAAAACACTGCTAGTTAGCAAAATAATAGGCGTTTCATTGTAAGTATGCCATGAAATCGTTTTGAACTTCATTATCTAGCATTTGTTCCTCAAAGATTTACCCTTTTGAATAATAGTAAATATAATAATATATTATTTTTTCAGAATTTTAATAAACTTATTTCAGTAAATTCTGAGTGTGCATTTATAGTTCATTCTAAGTGATACAATATGCATCATACACCAAAAGCCACCGAATACTTCCTCACTTCAAATAAATAATTCTAATATGATCTCAGTACACCTCCCAACATTTCAAAATGAAGCATAATGTTTCATATCAAATGTTTCTCTTGTGTCAAGAAGAGTCATCGAAAAGACTTAAAAGCATTCGAAAGAAGCATAACCTGTAAATTTATATATTACAGAAAAGAATTTTCTCATTTAAAGGCCTAAAACCGAAATGATAGAGATCACAGAAGACTAAAACGTGATGTGTGAAACAATAGGAAGATACTGCAGAGGATTTTTGCTTCCTTTCGCTGGATTATCCACCAAGAAGTGATAGCACTTGCTTTGAGTTGTACAATGAGAACCTTAATTAGACTTTGGATCAGTAGAAGGGTATCAGACAGCGTAACGAATCACGTCACGTGTTTTAACACTTTGATAGACATGTGAGGAGACCTGGAGAACAGTTAGTGAATAGTATTTAACAGAGCATATTTTATCAACTATGAAATATGTTGGAAATAATGACATGGCTTAGGATTGTTTCTCTTAGTTTAGAATAAACCCACAAATTTTAATAAACGGGTCAATGACTTCTCGTATGTTCAAAGACAATTTAGATAATAGAATTCTTCCGACAGCATGATGGCACTTTGAAACAGGTCATTTTATGCATCAATGGGATTATTCTACTCTTTTCGCTATTGTGTTGTGATTAACATTAATCATGTGAAAGTGCTAACCTGCACAGCTCAAAACCTAGATTTGAGCTCTATAGAATATCTTTGATACGAGTTAGAGCAACGATTGCTTGACAGAACCACTCGATGAACAATCAAACATCAACTCTTCACCAAGCTGCATGCATAATGGAGAACAATATCGGCAACAATTTATAAGATCTGAGTGAATAGCCTATTCAAAAACCAAAAGGCGTAATTAATGAAAATGAGCCCCAACATTCTATTAGTAAGTGTTCAGTTTCTTTTAAACCAACAGCACCTCTAATTTTATAACACTTATTATAACACACTGGTTACCAAATATCGAGAAAAAATCACAAAAATAGCAATAACTCTCAGAAAAATAAGCCAATCTCAATGAAATTTGAATATGTTGGTAAGTAAAAGGAGCTGAACAATATGACATTATGCAAAATAGTTGTCCGAATGCTTCATTTCCAAGGAGCATAGAAATAGATGTTTTAGGGCAAAGTGGCAATTGTAGTTGCGTATCTGAGATTAGAATGGTATAGCAAAATTGTAACAATGGTCTCCAGGCGTCATTTGACATAACAATTTCAATTGCAAACTATTGTGAAAATAAAGCCAGGGCAAAGTCAGGTAAAAGTTGCTAGTTGGCTGAATGTGAGTTTGTCTGTGATTTATAGACTTTAGCGACAATATCTAACTACCGATTCAGCTCTCAGGAAATTCAGCCAAGAACAGCCGCCCAATACCACGAGTGCCGATAACCAATATTTGTCATTATGCGCACGAAGGAACAGAACGGCAACTCTGACTTAACTCAGATACTCCCTAGCAGCAGACTCCGAAAGGTTAGTATCCAGATCAACAGTGCGTCGAAAGCTTCTCGAACGTGATCTTTGTGCAAGACTAACACTCATTTGCGTCCCGTTCACGTCATGTCTACTAGACATGTGATCAATGAAGTGCTGTTCTCTTTACGAATGAGTCTAGGTTTAGCCTCGAAAGCAATATTTGACGCCTTTTCATTTGGAGAGAACGTGGAACTTGTTTTTATCTGTCAAACACCCATGAAAGAAATGCATATGGATCAGTTAGAGACTGTGTTTGGGATGATGGTATCTCTTTGGATGAACACACAACTCTCCATGTCTTTTCCCGTGGAAATGTTAATGCTCACACCTATAAAGATTTCATCCTGGATGCTTATATGAGATCTTATGCCGGGGCAATTGGTGATGCTTTCGCGCTATAGGATGATAATGAGAGACCACACAGGACTCGCATCGTGGATGCTTATCTTGACCGGGAAACAATCGATCGCTTGCTGTGGCCTGCTTGATCACCATACCATAACCCAATCGAGACTGCTTGGGGAGCTCTAGGACGACGTGTCGCTGCTCTCAATCCCTAGGACCCTAGCCACGCTTTCAACTGCTTTGGAAGAGCAATGACTTACACACAATTAATAGACCACATAATTGAGAGTATCACATATCGCTGCATGTGATGTATTGCTTCTCAGAAGAATCGTACCCCATATTAAAAGTACTTTTTTTACACCAAATTTACACCTCCTATTTATTCATTCTATACATATGCCAATGCATTTTTATAACACCATAATTGTCTGTTCTTTTTATGATATTTTGTACTTTTTTGTGAGATGTTTAATGTGTATAAGTTTCATTAAATTCCACTCATAATTTTTAGCGTTATCTTCATTTTTATGATTTTTTTCAAATGTTTTGAACTTTGCAAATTTCATAACATCATAATTTTATGGAAGTTAAACTTATTGAACATGTTTTAAATTTTTAGATCTTAAAATAATTTAAATTAAATATATGAAGAAATTGAAATATGTAGATCTACTTGATGCGCATTTATAGGGTGTCAGCTTTTTTAATTAAAGCGATTTACTTTACAAAGTATTTTTTTTATCTTTCAGCAATATTATTTTATATGAGAATATATTTTTTTCTCTAACTATATGACATTAATAATTATGCAATCGCATATTCTAATAATTACTAAAAAAATTCGTTTTTAGAATGCAAACAAAGTATAATGTCACCATATAAAATGAAATTTAACTCGTATTGCTATGTCTAAAATATTTAAATTTTATGTTATCTATTTTAGCAAATTCTTGAGGCTTTGAAAAATAAAATTGTGTCTTTTTTTCTGCATCAGATGGCGCCAAATAGGATTTGCAATTTTAACATTATATCGGAAAATTGATCGCTAATGAGCACTTTTTATGGCTATATTGATACACAGCGTGCTTTTTTATGACTAGTTTTTTGAACAACAATACTACAACCTGAAAATAGTTTAATCTACGAATGTACGACTTTCCACTTAAAAATTAAATCATTCTTCTTTAATCACAGCAGTGATATTTTTATAAGAATAAGATTTATAGGGGTTATGTTATATACTGGATAGCCTGACAACTAAAAAATCTCTACACTGAATGATGTAAATGGGAATAAGCTTTTTAAAAATCATTTTAATGATTAAATTTTAAGATAAATATTAATAAAATGTGTGTGTATCACCATTAAATTTTATTTATAATTATTTCAAATTTTTAATTAATTTTAATGTTCAAATTCATTTTGAACATGTTTTATGCATTTATTAATTTTTTGATTAGTTGAACAAATGCTTACATTAATCTGTGTTTTTATATGAACAAGACAATTCGATTTATTTATTTTTATTTTTATTTAGTTGGTTGGATAAACTAACCACTATACTTTTCAACCCTTAACTATTTTTTTGTAGTTAGCTTTCTTAATTTATTTTCAGAACATTTCTACATTTAAGATAAAATACCAGTTAATGATCATAATTTAAAAAGGTGTAACCCAACACATATTTTTTTTTTCGGTATATGTAATGTATATTCTTAAAATTCTTCTTTGTACTATACTGACTAAATATTTTCCTACTTCATGGCCTAAAATTTTCATCAATATTACATTGTTTGCAATCAGTAACAACGATTTAAAACATTAAAATTCTTATGCGAAAAAAGTAAAGCTTTAAACAATAATACCATTTATGGATATATCTTTCTTTTCCGGTAGCGATTTTATTAAATTGAAAATACAGTTATAACCAATACCTATTCACCTGAGCATTTTAAAATAGGGAATTAATAAGTGCTACAAAAAACATTAAAGAATACCAAATGAAATAAAAACAGATTAGAGATGGCCTTCATTATAAAAATTACCCACGAATTTCACTCAATTTTTTTAATATGAGAAAATTTTCTATTCTCAAAGCAAAAGAAAAAAAGAAAACAATGGGAACAGACTACTATGAACAGATCACCAACAGTTCCTAAGCAGTTAATGCGACACTAAATTTTCCAGCCAATCCCTAGAACTGATACCTGCTCTCGAACATTTCTGGTAGATATGCATAGCTTTTAAAGTTCAGATACGTGTTCTATATTTTGCAGTAGAGTCATACCATCTTCATGCATTTTTATAATTTGAAATAAAATTTTCACTCCGGTGGAAGTCTTTTTAACCCTCTTTAAATAATTAATTAAGGTAAAGTTAACATTAAGATCTAGTATATTATTAATCTCTTATCATTAATATTGAATCTCTTAATTAAATTAATATGAAGTTTCCAAGCCTGATATAACCCGTCTCATTACAACTCTCACTTTATAAATTTCAAACAGAATTGTTTTAATTAATCCATACATTTTAAAATAGTTTATTGAAGTGAAAGAAATCTCTGCAAATGCAAGTAATTTTCTTATTCTTAACTTTTAAACAAATAAGTTCATTTTATAAAAATTATTTTGATAAATATGTATTTTTAGGTAGTAGCAAGAAATTTATTTGAGATGAAACAAAATGTCTGACTTATATTCTTACTAAAGATTTATTAACCTTAAATATGACTTTACCTTAAGAACTTTTAATTTTTGAAAGTATTGAATACTAAATTTATATTCTTTTAATACTTTAGAAATAAATAAATATACATTATACTCTGATGATAAAATAGTACTTAAACTTGGAAGATTATAAATGAATTATTGTTGAATCATCTTTTTATTTAACTCAGGAAAAGCATATTGGAATTCAATATGTCTTTACTGAAATTCACATGCAAAAAAAAATTAACACCATTGTCAAACTTAATATTCAAATGATATTAATTTGTACAATTGAATTAACATGTTGAATTTAGCTTCAATCATTTTTTTTCTTTTTTGAATTTTTTAATGGTGTTTCTCATACTGAACATTTTTACATTTCATTGAATACAATATATGAATTAAATCCTGAAAGAAAGTTCAAAAAAGGAAAATAGCTGCTTGGGGAAAGTGGAAATTATTGTTGCCGATTGGGATTACAGAGGTTTTCTCTTGAAAACCTCGTATAATCTTATGAGGCTTAATTATTTTCATCACATACATAATTTACATTAACAAGCATTTATTTTAATCAAAAACCATTTTTTTAGGCTAAACATTAAATTAAAGCAATAAATTGAAATATTTTTCATATTTTTTTTAAAGTATATATATTAGATTTGAGGAAAAGAAATCGATTTGTGAGAAGTTTTTGACTTTGAAAAACCCTTCTTATGCACTCTACATAGGTTTAATAACATATTAATACACGATTAAATCTCTTAAAAATTAAACCTATAAATATATACAATTCCCAAAAATAAAAATGCAATTTTGCAACAAAATTTGTTATATATTGGTAACATTAATGTTATTTACAGTTTATTATTAATAAAATAGAGAATAGAAATAAGAAATATTTCATAAAGTTTTTAAAAAATTATGTAATTGAATTTATTAATTTTCGAAAAGTTTCACTATTAAATTTTTCAATGAAATACTCACAAATCGTTCAAAAAATTATTTCTTTTCAAAATGTGGAAAAACAACAATATTTAGTATAAATCTCGTAAATATTTAAATTGGGGTGAAATATAGAATGCTTAAAAAAATATCAATAGAAAAAATCAATAAAATAGCAAATTAAACATAAATGTCTGTCTGCAATATAGAACATCACTACATTTACATTCATTTTATTACATACATTTTTTAAGTCACATTTTTCAAACATTATATAAAAAGTTTTAACCCCCAACATTGTTGCCACATTCATAATACCAAAAACATTTCCAATATTTTCGAGAACTGAAAAAACCGTGTTTCATCAATCTGTTGTAATGAGATCGTTCCATTTTGCTCATTACAATATTTTTTTTTTTTTTTTTTTAAAAAAAAGACCTTTTCAAAATCTCTTAATATTATTTTTATTCTCTAGGGAGATTTGATGAAAGGAACTTTTTTCCCATAAAGTGGTTTCATCTGTAAGACATAGAAATGATTTTACGCTTACAAATAATCTCTCGTTTTTCGGATACACACTCCGTTCTTCTTTCTTTCTTCAATCCATTTTTGTCTTTCTTAATTCCAATTTCTTTTTTTTTTTTCTTTTGGATTTTCTTTTTCTCTTAGTTCCTTTTACTCTTGATGTGCTGGTAATTGAGTAATGAATATGCATATTTATCGCCTTCTGGATTCTTATAAGAATAGAATAAGGAAAGAAAGTTGGATTGACTATAAAAGAAAATAAAGCTCAAAATAAATCCTGCTCTGTCAGAAAGAGAGCATGAATAAATATCGAAATAAATATCATAAACTAACGAAAACTAAATATAATATCATAATAGAATATAATTTATCAAAGTTAACATTTTACAAAAATTATAAAATTTCTCTTAATAAAAAAGTGGCAATAGCTCAATAGTGCAGGCAGTACTAAATTGAATTCGTTACAAAACAAGCATTTCACTTTGTATTATTCAACGGAAAGAATAAAGTGCACTATTCTATGTTTGTACTATTATTCCATACTTGATCTACGGTATATCAAATATTGAATAGTGCATACTTCATTTTTAAACTATTTTAATGTCACTATAAAAGGAATTAAAAATGACATGGTACTAATCATTTCGTGAAACTCGCTTGAATCAAGTAAAATATCTATCAATCTAGATAATCAAACAAAATATTGCGAATAGAACTTTTGTGATTGTGTCGTAAAATATAGAAAAAATTTTTTTATGTAATGAATTATTTTATAAGTCTAAAATTTGACACAATAGTACTGAATACTATTATTTAATTCTTCACCCTAATAATTAATTAATTTTATTAATAATATGACTTAATTAAATAGGTTTGTAATATTGCCAGTACAATTAATGTGAAGATACCGTTACATTTGTTTTATATTCTTAATAAATTTTGTTTAACGTCGATGCTCAAGCAAACTTTTGGTAATTTGAAGTTCAGATACGTAAAAGAATTTTGTTCAGAGCTACGAGTTCGAACAGTCCACTATACAAGAATTTATCACGAATTAAAAAGTGATATTTGCAGAGAAGTCTCATTGTACAAAAAGTGATACTAATTTTTAAGAAGGGATTTTTTTTTTAAACGAGGCTTGTAATAAATTTATTTCTCGGATTTAAAATCATTTGCATCGTTTATTATTTACAACTGAGTTCAAATTTTATATAGTTTTGTAAAGTTCGAACTTAGTTTTCAAAACATTAGGAATAATCCGCCTTCTAATTTTTTATTTTTAAGCAACTATTTAACACACGGTTTTAATGGCTTTATTGAAATTCTTTTTTTTTTTGTGGATATTTTGAGAAACATTTTCTCACAATTGTAAACTCTCTGAACTGACACAACTGATAACACTGGTATCCTTACTTGAGGGAGGTAAATTTAGAACATCCAGTCCAGCTGCAGGGAATATGACCCGCTATACTGTTTCATAGTGGGGAACTTCAAAAGAACAGGATGAATTCCAGTAACCCATCCTCTTTGTCCAGAGAATAAAAAGCACTCAATAACACCGACTCCTCCTCTTGTAAAACAGGTGGTTGAAAGGGGGAAGTTTACGACATCCTGTCCGGCGAGACAGTAGAAAAACTTTGGTGATGAAATTCAAACATTTCCACCACGCGATTTTTAATGGATAAACTCAAAAATTTTAAGAACTGTTTTTAAATCTTTAAAATAGAGCTTTCAAGAAGTTATTCGAAAAAACTAAATGTTAGATCTCAAAAAATTTATCCCTGTAGTTTATTTTATTTATATTTAAAATTAATTTTTGAATGAAAGAGTAATAATAGCATTGATAAGTTAATTTTTAAAATGACGATTGTATGTTTTTATTGAATTAAATCATGATACCATTCACACGAGGAAACAGTCTCAACAATAAGTATTTCTTAGGTTGGTTGGTTGGTTGGTTGGGTTTTGTGGCGCAAGGTCCAAAGAGGACAAGCTGCGCCATAAGTATTTCTTAGGTAAATTAAAATAGCATGGTTTACTTCAATAATTATATAAGTTACTTTATAAATTATATAAGTAATAATAACTTCCAAAACAAAATTCTTTTCATTTTTATATTGGTTTTATCCAGTCAAGTTAAATTATGGAAATGTTATCTAGGACACAGCGATCGACAAATTTTAAATCTTCAAGGACCACTATACATAGTTTTTATTTGGTAATTATATGAATTATAGTAAATTTTAATATTAATATGTTATTATTAATTCATCAAAATTAATTAATTAGTGTTTCCAAGTATGTTGTTGAATTGCAATAATATCATGGCATAAATATCTACGAGAAATGATATTCAAGAATCAAACTGAAGTAACATATTCAACAAGACTAAACCTGGTCATAGAATCCATTTATTAAACTAGCGTCCATAGTTCCCCATTTTTAAATGACGCCAGCAATAAGTTGCAAATGTAACTTAAAGAGCGTTGATTTTTATAATTTATTCTTCACTTCATTTACTTCTTGTTGATCATTGTTCATTTATTATTCATAAATTAATCCCGACCGTTACTAGCCTTTTTACTTCAATAAGAGACACTTATTAATATGCGTACATCACAAACCCTTTCTTTCTTTCGGAGTCGCCGCGCTCTATACTTCCTGCTTCAGCAGCTGCTTTCAACAGTGTATAGAAACATTTGTAGATCATCGCATGTTGAGATGCAAAATATATTTCCAAAACAGTTATTTTTCTTAAAAAAAAAAACCCTTTGTACTTTTAGTTCTACAGAAATAATGTTTTTTTTTCCCAGTTCAGTTCTAGTTCCAAGCCCTGAAAACACATTTTTCAACCTTCACCGTACGAAGAGAGAAATTTTTCAGCATAAGGAACTAACATAAAAGCAACAAAATTACAAATCAAATATATACTATTTTTAAAAAGAAGCATATTTAAACATTAAATAATTTAAATTTAAAGGAATATTTTTAAACAATAAACTATAGTTTCATTCTTAAGAAACAGAATATGCACTTTAATAAAATTATAGTGACAGGTTAGCTAACATAAAAGAGTACATTGTAAACAGAAAAGAAAACTTACTGTGAAAAATTTTTTTAAGATAAAAAATTGACGTTTTTAAAAGTTAAAATTTACATGTTGGAGAAGTAATGATAAGTGAAAATTTTGTAAAGAAATTCCACCCCCCCTTGTCAATTTGCTGTGGACTGTCATCATTGGCCTAAGGCCTATCCTTTTAGCGACGGCTGGAAATAATATTTTTTAGAAGATCATTGTTAATGAGAAATACGTTACAGCGGGAATTTTTTCACGGGTATAATATGACGCTAGACTTAAGGTTACAATCTAACATAAGATAAAAACACATTTTCTTTATTCCAGTGCGATGGGAAATATTTTCTAACAAGTTTTCTTCTGTCTCAATAATATGACTGATTTTTTTTCATCAGACAATTTTCTTTCATCAATTACCTTTCTTGCTGAGAAGTTTGATCTTTACAAGGTTTCACGGTTTTCCTCTGGCACATGATTCAGTAATTATTAATTTAAAATACACACATTCATCTTGATAAAATTGAAGTTTGAATCAAATTAAATCGAATTTTTTGGAAAATTTTACTTGTCTTTGGAATGATTTGGAGGTCAAGCCCTTTGACACCCCCTCCACTTCGCCACTAGTTGTCCGTAGTTAATAAAGACATGGTGAGGATTGAAACAGGGAAAACAGCGATTGATGAATTCGCTTTGATTCAGCATAGAGAACAGTTTAACGGCAGTTTGGTTGTTCCCGCATTTCCTTCCAGTAGTAATTTCATAGTGGGCCGTATTTACGTGTCACAAGGGAAAAAACCGGGAATTCACAAGTCTCCACCCATAGGATGCGCATACAGGAGCTCAAAAATTATCTCTTGTTGTACAACAGCGGCTGGGATCGAACTTGGAATTTTATGCTCCGATGGCCGCCGACCTACCACGAGGACACGATGAGACAGACAAGAAACTGTGATGGCTCCTAATTTTCGCAGTTGTTTCACCAACCACAGATAAAATTGTCTTTGCCTTTCAGAAATAAGTCTTATTAGATTTGTTTAGTTTCATAACAGTAGTGGAAAAGCGTAATCTGTTCACTTGGCTAAAAGCAATAAGTTAGAATTAATTATATATTTTTATATGTTTGTGGTTGTTGTATTATATCCATCTACTAGGATTTCCACCTTTTAGCACTACAAGGGCCATAAGTAATGGCACCTTGTATAGTGGGCCATCGTAGCGCAGAAAGTGCGTCTTCGAAATTTAGGAACAGGGATTAAGCAGAAGATCCAAAACATTGCCTGCCTCCCCCAGAGGTATAATTTAACATGGAGGACGTTGTGAATACGATATATTTAACGTACTCCAGATGCCATTAGTGAGCACGGTGGATCTTTGGTTAGGTTGGGATGCGAACTCACTCTCCAATAAAGAACACCCTAACCAACCAGGCCACTGCTAACATTATGTGAGTGTAGTTTCTCTACAGATGGAAATCATTCAGTTCACAAGAGGACTCATATAGGAGAACACCCATGTGAGCAAAGATTTTCTCAAGCAGGCACTCTTAAACACCCTCACAAACTAACCAGATTACCTCATCTCTGCCTTATTTACATATTTTTAAGAAAAAATGGAATTAAAATTATAAATGTACAAGTGGAAATAAGGAGTTTGTACGAAAATGCGATGAGATATTTCAATGCAAAAAAGAAATATCTATTGAAATTTATCATTCTAAGTAGACATACGAACTTGGTTTGTACCTTACGTTATCAGATATTGCTCCACCACGTCTGGAAGAATTTCCAAGAATTTTGAAAAATATAATTAGAATATTGCATTTCCTGTGGGAACTCTAGCATTTTAAGTTAGCAGAACAATAAGAGTAGAAGTTATTGACAAAATATTAACTTCTATTATGCGCGATGGCATGAGATAATAAAATAAAAATAAATGGAAAATTTCTATTAACCCAGAAAAATGTATAGCTGTTCTGTTGGGAAACAAAAGAAAAGCTACACAACCTCTAACAATTAAAAACATATCCTGGTGGTCAATACATATGCAATATCTAGGATTACTCTGGACAGGAGATTAACCTGGCTGCTTCATATAAATGAAATTCTTAAAAAATATAATTAAATAGAAGCAGTACTCTATCGACTTATTTCTAGGAAACTAATTTTCAGTACTGAAAATAAGATTTTACCCCCACCCCTCTCTCTCTCTCTCTCTTTATCCAGGGATTGTCTACAGTTTGTAACCCTTTATTCTGATTGTAAATCAGTACTTATGAGTGAATAAATTGGTTATTGGTTACCATGCCAATTTATTCACTGCTGCGGATACCGGCCAATCACTATGGTCCATGACCTCGCGTTATAAATCTTTTAAATTTAAATAAAATTTTAAATTTCAGTTAACAAATATTTGCTAAAATTTCCAAAATTATAAAAGAAATATGTTCAGGCAGAATAGGCTACATTTTCTGTACGTCATGTTCTTTTGGGTCATTAAAAAAAGACAAGATCTTTCTTGTTTATATGCCTTATATTTTAGCCTTATTCATATATCTTATATTATATACTTTGTATTCATTTGATAAGAGTTCGTCCTTTAGCTCAACGCGGTTCTAACCTTTTAAGTTCTCAGTGAATGATACATACCACATTGTCACATAATGATATCAGAAGACTCATCCGATTTACAGACTTCCTATGGCAGACATGAAGTCTGTAAATTACCCATATTGTTTTTCACGTCATTCTTATAATTTACTTAATTAGAGCGTTAAGATTTTCCAAATTTGATATTTTTTCATTTTTCAGCTACAATTGCAACTGAACGAATTCGGGTGCATTGATTATCTATTATTATTGGTGGTATCAATTTTAACTGCGTGTAATTTCATTTATGTATAATTTTTCATATAAAAAAGCCGTTACAATAGCAAAAGTATCGCCGCAGAAAATGCCAGAAAAGGTATCGATTTAATGGGGAGGGGGTAGCGACTTCTATGGCTGCACAATCCGAAAATCATCTTGATGAGAAACATATGTTTGTTAATAGTTCGGTAAGATCCTATGTCACTCTCTTGGTATAGAATAGGAAGGTGGTAATAGTTCGGGTGTCGACTACGTCACCTGATTTTGATTCACAATGACGAAACTTTGGCTATGTGTAGCAGTTGCATTCGGAAGAAGTAAGCAGTAGGAAATATTTAAAAAACATAACTTTCTAATAAGTAATGCATGCCTTTAAAAATAAAAAAGTGTGCCATAAAGAAACTTTTAAACTACATATGTTTAAAAAAGCAATTCAACTTAACTGATAAAATGCTTCACATTACATTGTCATTCTAAAGCAATTATAAAATGAAAAGCACCGTACATAAAAAACGAAATCTAAAATGGATGGTGATCAAACAGTAAACTCATATTCATTTATATGATAATATACGAATTAAATGGTAATATACGAATTAAATATTTCGTATAAGAGCACATGGGCTTAGAATTTGAATTGCCTTTATCTATCATTCGAGTGTATTATTTTTAAATAGAGAAATGGAAAAATGGCAACATCTAGTAATAAACCTTAAAAATCGAGAATCACCACGAAAAAAATTGAAACAAATCGAAAAAATTCAGAAAAATATAATTAAAATGCATCTCTGTTCTGAGAAGAATTCCTCTAATTCTTTCACCACATTTATCTTTAGACCCTCAGTTAAAAAAATTGTAGATTTGAATTTGATTTCAAGCGTAGTTGTACTTTGAAATCTGCTTTATTAAGGTAAAATGAACATTAATTTCATATAAAAAAATATTGATTAAGGTATGATGAACATTCGTGTAAAAAATTATAACCATAGAATCTCAAACAATCAAATCTCTGGTAAGGCATGATTACGGAGCATCAAGTCTCGGGTTCGATTCCAGTGACAGCCGTACAATGGCAATGAGTGTTCATAGGTTTTTGTCTTCTGCATGCTCGTCCGTCAGTGGGTGCTTGGAAGTTTTCCGAGTCTATGAAAATTCCTCCCAATAAGAAATTTATAAGCAGCGGATAGTAAAATACCTTACGACCGTTAGACTGTCCATTACGGTCTTAAAAAATATAAACTTATCTTAGCCGAGAGTTAACATTGAAGCATGAAGTCCTTGGTTCAATACCACCTTTTGCTGAACAACGGGGGCTGGGAGTAGGGTGTCTGCATGTATATTTATTTGTTGGTTGGACTGCTTAGAAGTTTTTTTCTGACTTCCTGCCTTGCGAGACATGAATGCGACCTACGATATTAAAATACTTAGTAATCTACGCGCGATTTCAAAACAAATAAATCTGAATTTCCACTGTACATATATACATACATACACATATGTAAACATATATATATATATATATAAACCTATTTTTATTTTGAAGTAGTTGCTTTATAGATAAAAAAAAATGTGAGCAGTTATATATAAGGAAAAATAGGTATCGTATATAGTTTATAAAAAATTTTATGCTAAAAAAAAATCCTTTTTATACCGCATTTGCCGGCGTATAAGGCATATTTTTTCTTTGAAAATAAGAAAGCGAATAATAAAAAACAAAGAATAAAAATAACGAAAAATAAGAATAAGCCGGTATAGTGTCTTATACGTCTAGATATTGCGTCTTGTATGGAATCAGGAAGAGAATCTAAAAAAAGCAGCTCACTGTATAATCATAAAACAGAGATTTCAGAAGAGGTGTAGCATTAATATAATGTTCTGGATGGACTCAGATGCTGATTTAGAAGCTTGGAGTGACTTTTCAATTGTGGCTCTGGAGATGAGTTTTGACAAAGGTTCTTTCCCATACACTGATTGAGGAAAATATTACTAATATTTGTGTGTGACTTTATATTAAAACAATACTGGGAATTCTTTATAATGATCAGTAATAATGTTTTATCTTTAAAAAATGTATATAAAAAGTGTCTTATTGGCCGGCAAATACGGTAGTTAAAAAAATAAATCTTTCATTGACATAATCCTTAATTCTAATCAACTGTCTACACACACACACACACACACACATATATATATATATATATATATTCTAATGATTAGTCTCTTTAGATTTTTGATTACATCTCAACTAAGTAACAATGGTAATGGTGTTGGTTTTATGGTTTACGCAAATGGATGCAGAATCTCATTCAAAGGCTCCTAATAATATACAATATACTTCCATTTTCATTAATTTACAGTATATTTGTTTAAAAATGGTACTTATAATATACCTAAATGTTGTAATTATCGAAAATAAAAACTTAAACCAATTTCCATTTAAAAAGTAAATATTTCATTAGAGAAGTTAACTTCTGAAAGAAAATTCAAAACAAATCATATCTCTTTAATGCTTTTTAAATTTATATAATAATACTGTAAACATTTTTAACTTTTCAAAAATTATTGAAAAATGCTTTCGTAATTTATAGCAAAAAAGTAGTTTCATCATCACATGATACTTGGACCATTATCAGAATCTCAATATGTCATAATGAAATTTATAAAGCTTTTTGAATGGTAGCAATAGTTCATTGATTCCTGATAAATTTGGTGACTGTTACTTTAATCTTTCAATGGAAACACTATTTAAACATTTTTGAAAAATATTGATTGAGAAATTTTCTTTTTCGGAAAATTAAATTTATATTTCAAGTTTTCACAAAATTAAATATAAAATACATAAACATAGTTATTATTTTATTTAATGAAATATTAATCTAATGATTATTAAAGTTACCCTTCTTATTGGTTATAAATTTCTTTTTAATAAAATGCATCTTTTGTCATTATTTAAGTATTGTTGATAAATACAGTTTGATAAAAAAATGCAATCAAATGTATTATGTGTGAGCGAAAATTATACAATTGTTAAAATTCACTAATGGTATTATTTAAATTCTAAATAGATTAAAAAAAGTATTCATTCTGATTTACATAAACATTTATATATATAAATTTTGTGAAATTTTTTATACTTTTAATAACTAGTGTTTGGTTAGATTTTATTGTTTAAATTGGTCACAAGAAGTTGAGTTTTAATATGTTAATTGAGGAAGTTATAATTTAACTGGAAAACATATTATATAAATTAAATAAAAAGTAAAACGGTAATTAAAGTAATAATTAATGTAAAAAGGTACTATTAAATTTTCTTTTAGCATTCTATAATTCCATATTTAATAATTCTATTTTCATTATTTATTTTTAATGATCATGATTAATTAAAATAAAGATTCATTGAAGATTAATTGTAAAAATTATTGAGATCTGTGGAGACCACCATTACAACTTCGGCTTGCTCTTACTCTTTTGTTTCGCTTTCCACGCTAATTTATGCTCTGCAATTATGATAATCCTTTTATTGTTTCCATTTTATTAAGTTTGTTAATGTTAAATAAAAAATAAGAAAAAGCCCATTTATGCTTGTGGACGTCTGCTTATTCAAAGTATTAAATCCTCAACCCCCACAGATCATTACAAAATCGTTAAATAACCTATAAAATTTCAAAAGCAGATTTTTTTGAAAAAGTTTATACATAAATTTATAAAATTCAAAATTTTTAAAAAAATTTAGAAACATAAATTTATAGTTTTTTTATTGTGATTCTAATGAAATAACTATTCTCCTGAAATTCAGTGGAGAAAAATTTTCACCACTCAAAAATTGAAAAAACTCTCAGAAATTCGAAAATCAGAAATTATCGAAAAAATTAATAATTTTTTAATTATATTATCAAAATAAATTATTACACTAAAAAAAACATTACTTGTTTTATTAATCAATATGTGTGGGTTTAATGTTATCTAATTCAAATTTACATTAACACAAATTCCCCGCCATATACCACCACTATATGATAATCTTTATAATTTTCTTTACATCTGACATCGGAAATAAATTACTTTTGTTGAATATTTTCTGGAGAAACGTAATTCTAACTTAACTTAGAATAAATTGTTTTGATACCTATAATGGAAACTAAAAAAATGCAAAACACATTATTCCGATGTTTTTTTACAACACCCTTAAATTTTCGGTTGCAAATACTAGAAAAATAGTTTTAAGATATTATTGTCTTTTTTATATTTTTCTCTAAAAAGATAATTTGATGGTACGAAGAATTTGTGTGAAGATTAAAGTAGATGTTGACAGACCAACAGTTTTCTTTGAATGTTAAAGTAAAAATTTAATTTTTTTTTTAATGTTAAAGTATAAAGATTTATTCCTCTTTGACTGTTAATTTATATATTTGAGCAAGAGATGTAAGCTTAAGAATCAAGTATTAACAAGATTAAAATAATTTCAATTTCTCTAGATAGAAAAGTATGCAGTACATCCTATTTTTTGATAAAAAGTTATAAAAAAATGATAGTTTATCGAAAATCAATATTTTTAGTAAGCATCTTTAATGAGTTTCAATATTTTATATAATTATATTAATTAATTAATAATATATTATTCTTAAAAATAAAATAAGTAAATCTTCCGAAATGTTAATTCATTTAATTAGTCAATGTCAAATAATGAGAATTAATATTGACTTTCGAATATAGATGGCAGCACCAAGTATACAGTTTTGTAAACTAATATCTTTGTGTGTGCATTATGAAAAATAACACTATTAGTTTATACCTTGATAAAAAAAAAAAAAAAAAATGAAATACAGGCAAGACATACTTCAACAATTATTTATGCTTCAAATATGCATTTAAAAGCTGGAAACTATGCTTGTTAAATATTTTCAAGTATTCAGACCTACGTATTTGTTGTAGTAAGCCATATACATGTGTTATTTTTGAAATAATGAAATAATTTTTATGTAAACAATTTCCCTAATCAAACTAATTCAAATCAAACCAATTAGTATAAATAAATCATTAGATTTTTTTCATAACAAGTAATGAAAAATGCAAGTAAATTTCAAAAGGTAAACAATTGTTAAACGTCTTTACTTCAACAAATCAGAGTTTCTAAAACTCACATTCCTCGGAAAAAAGACAGGCTTTTCAAATGACAAGTTAATTTTAGAAATATAAAGTTATAAAAAAATGATAGTTTATCGAAAATGAATATTTTTAATAAACATTTTTAATAAGTTTCAATATTTTTAATTTTTAGAAATTATTTGCATAAATCGTAAGTTTTTTCTTTCTAAAATTATCGTTTTAAAGGTGTTAAGGAATAATATGTCTAGAAGAAGAAGCATGTGTGTGTGTGTGTATATACAAATATTTTATCATAAACTTGACCAGGTTTATGATAAAATACCTAAAGAACCAAACTAATCGATTTGCTTTGCCTCTCCATATTTATAAGCAGTTTGACTCGGCAACTTTCTAAAGTGTATATGAACCTTTTTCATTGAGATAAAGTAGTTACTAACTAGTAGTTACAAAAGCAGTACACTTCTTATTTTTTCTGATGTTTAGTTTCTTGTTAAACGACGTTAACTTTAAATTAAACTAAATATATTAGTTTGGGGAAAAAGAAATCCATTATTTTTACATGAACTTTATGTAACTTCTTTTAGATTCACTTTGTAAAAAGGTTTAAAACAGCTTTCATGTAGATTTTTAGGTCTTGCGCGTTACGACTGCTGACATGCGGTTAA
>JAPDSC010123145.1:0-23466 GCA_026290005.1 Latrodectus geometricus | reverse complement strand
TATGAATCTACATAAATATTTTTTATCATCAATAAAATCAAATTATATAAATAAATCATCAGTGAAACTCAATGATACAAGTTAATAAAGGCATATTTATCCTAACACTAGAGTAACATTTCCGATTTGGTAAGGTCTTCAAGACAAACTTTTGGCAAGAAATGCTCTTTTCAGGCGATGAAAAATTAATTAAAGCATTCAGTTTATCATAAAAAGTTTAATTCACACTGTCTAGAATGTAAACAGATTTTAAAATAAGGTAGTCTAGATTATCTTGAAGTTCTTTTTTCTAAGAAAGATCGTTTTTCTGCTGTATTTTTACTTTAGGAATAAAAAACTATCATAAATGGGAAAATCATGATACATATTTGCTATGTTCACATTGTCTTTTTCTTGGAGTTAATTAGTAAAAAAAATATTTAATCCTTAGAAAAGTGAATTCTCAATTTCTTTTTCATTACCTTGAGTGCCTAATCTTCTAAGTCTTTTGCTGACTTTAAATCAACGTTTTTTCTTATTTGGGTTATTGAGGCTGTTTAAAAGTGTTACACAATGCTAAACTTTTTCATTGATCATATATAAAAAAAACATTAAGACTTGTTTATAATGCGATATATTTAAAATTTAAAGTTCAAAATGTCATTTGTATTTAGAAAATTTTAAATTTGAAATAGCGAATTTATTGTTGCATGCAATTAATAATTGTGAATGAGTAGAAAAAAATTATTATTTATGATCAATGATATATTAGTATTATAGATTTAAAACATATTTAAATAATATTCAACTGCGTGCTTAAATTTCATAAGTAAATTTATCTAATATACAGGGTTATCTTTTTTAAAGTGACAGTGTTTTTAGCGCCCTGTACCTTGATCTATTAGCCGAAATGGCACCAAACTTGGTATTTAGACTAATCAAGACATAATAAAAAGGATTCCGTAAAAAAATAAGTCCAAAAATCACCACTAGGGCATTTTTTGTGTCACTGTACAATGTATAAAATGAGAGAAAAGAAAAAATACTAACACATACAATCAATCGTACAGTTAAGTTATTAATGTTTATTTGCTACACTAACATCCCCGGTGAGGAACTAGACCACATTCAATGTGAGCACCGTTCTCAGAAATAACAATAATAATACATAATTTTTTTCTGGTTCGAAATTCGTGAAGAGCTGCGGATGCATTCATTACATTGATTCATATAATACAGCTTAGTCCAGTAACTCACGTTCCGGTAACGTGAGAGGCATGGCCATTGGAGCTCGTTTACTTCAGTTGAGATTATTTGTCGGAGTTATCTATTACTTGCTTTTATAACCCCTATTACTGGTGCTGTTATCACACAACATTTGCATTTATCATTGATACACGTGTTTTATGCTATTTTTAATTATTGTAAACTACAGCAGCGCCACAAAACGCCCTAGCGGTGATTTTTAGAACTAATTTTTTTTTTTCACAGAATCCTTTTTCCCGTGTTTTGATTAGTCTAAATATCAAGTTCAGTGCCATTTCGGCGATTAGATCGTGCTACAGGTTGTTCCAAACACTGTCCCTTTAAAAAAAGATCACCCTGTACTTAGCAAAATATCAATTTATGGATGCATATTTCATTTTTACTTGTCTCACCACCATCAAATTACCCTCGTAAAATTCACTTTTAAAACCATATTTTTTTCAATAGAATGTTTAATATTTTAAATTATTTAAATACTCTCTGAAATAATAACGAATAACTTTATATAACTATTATAATATTTATTATATAAAAAATAATTTGTTTGTATCTAAATAAGAAATTTCAGTTTGTTTTATTGAATAATAGACATAAAAATCATTAATTATGTGTAAAATTATTGCAATAATTCACTCAGTTAAAATTTAGGAAAGACTTCAATTGTGTTCAAATGTTTTTAAACAATAAAAAGTATTTTCACACAAAACATTGGTAGCAGCTCTTAATCAAACAGAAATATTATCATTCAGCTATACAACAAACATAACCGAGGAAACTCTAAAACAAAAATAACATTTTAACTTCTTAAAAATACATGGGTGGAGGAAAAAAGATTCTAAAAATCATCAATCCGGAAGGAAAGCGCGATTTAACTGCTGGAAGCAAATTTTGATGACCGACTTCCGAATAGGGCTTTCTTTCAGGTGGGAGGACCCCGTTGCCAGCTGCTGGAAGTTCCCTCCCGAGGAAATAGCAAAACAATGCAGCTTCTCGCGCAGCACAAATAAAGGCGAAATAAATGACCACTCTTGTTTACAAAGCGGATTTTCCTCCTCTTAACAACAACGGAGGTGTAGTTACTAAAGCTAATTCCGATCCATTTCCACGATTACTCACTTAGGCAATTTCATTCAATACTGATTCGCGTGTGAATAATTCCTCTTTTTTTACTTCTCCTCCAATCGAACTTTTTTCCTGGGTGTGACAATGATGCACATGAAATCTTGACCATTTTTTTCTTCTAAATGACAGCCGAGTGATGACATTTTTACCACACATGTCTTCATTTATTATTGGTGATGCATATCTTTATAAATTTTAACATGAAGGAGCCATTTTCTTAATATCTGCCATTGTGTATGGAATTCAATCTTATTATGATAAATATAATTGATAAAAAAATAATTTTTAAATTCAGTTCTGCTTATAAACGTCATTAGGTATGCCTTAACAATACTGTTACCTTAATTGAAATTAGAAAGTTGATAAAAAGTGTGGAGTTCTTTGCACTTTCATTTGAATTCATTCACTTGAATTTTTATATTCATTCATTACTTATTAATTCTCAAAAACTGTTTCAAAAGAAGAATTATCTAATAATATGATGGAAAATCATTATTTTACAAAATTAAAAAAAAAATTAATTAATGAAGAAACTGAATTCACGCATTTTTAAGGAAATTATTTGCTAGTATGATATGGAAATTTCCCTTTTTGAATGGTATTAATTTTTTCAAATATCATTCAAATGAAATTATATACATCCAATTGTTGGTCGGAAAAATTTCCAAATGAAATTAACTTCTAATGTGTATTCTTAATTTCACTTATAATTTTTCGGTATGAAATGTTTAAAAATATTCTTCTAAAAAAACTGAATAGATTAAATTTGTACCAATACTAAATGAAGTTATCTTCATTTAGTGAAGAAATGAATGAAGATATGAATGAATTTATGAATGAATTTTTTCATTTATGAATGAATTCATAATGAATTCATAAATGAAGTTATCTTCATTTAGTATTGGTAGCTATATATAACACGAAATCATCTTGAAAAATAAAATAAACCTATTCCTTGATCAGGATTAAACGAAATAAATTTTCAAAAAGGAAAGATTATTGAATTTGCTTCATCTATTGAACAGAATCTTCAAGCATAAAGATACATGTAACCAACAAAAGTTCTTTTAGGGATAGGCTATTTCATTCCCATACATATTGATTCAACTTCAAAAATACGTTTATGAGCCAAAGAAATGGATTTCAATTCTAAAAATCATCCATCATTACACTTAAGTTTAAATTAAATCCCTAAAATTAATTAAAAGTAATGATTTTTTTAACCTAAATGATTAATTTTTTATTAGTCACTAAAGTTTTTTAGATATATTGCTACATCTTTCTTCATACGTTTATTTTTCAATTTAAAAGGACATCTATCTAAACTCAAACTTAGAATTTATTGCTAAAAGTATTGAATTCTTCTTTTTTTGTATGCATAAGGGATAACACAGTCTTGTGAAATGTGTAAATGGGTAATATTAGTTTGTATTTAACAGTTACACATTCATATTTAAACAAAACACTTTGCTTAATAAAATATTTGAAACTAAGACATTGTAATAAACTCTTTAACAAGGAAATTAGTATGTTTAGGTAACTTTAATTGGCACAATTTTTAACAAGGTGATTAAAAAAAATTATTTGACTTATGACCATGAAATATTTTATTGTTATTTGGTTGCTCTATAGTATTTCCACCTAAGCAGACAATTCTTTTTGAATTAGCAGACCTAATAGTAATGACATCATCAATTCAAAAAAGGAAGGCAATCTGTACATCAAAGATCACTACAACAAGAGAAGAAGAATTTTTAGCACAATTAATTAATTTTTAACTATTAAGTCAAATTATTCAAGATATTTGATGTGAATCCAGGACTAAAATTTTCCACTGATACGGTTTTAAATCATAATGTTTCCTTTTTTATTTAAAATGTTTTATATCTGAGAAAAAATAATTGGTATGAGGTTAAAGATAAACCTATATAATCTCGACGAAAAAAGTAAATTAAAAAGATGTCTCACAAATAAAAAGCTGGTAGAGTTCCTTCTACTTCAAAAATTTTCTTTTTAGATATTTTTTCTATCCTTTCTTTATTAAATCAATATTTCACAGAAAACAATTCCCAAATCGCAAATGAAGATTTTGCCGAAGAATGGTCCAAAGAAAACAAAACTGTTTTCGTTTTTATTCTTTCAAGTGTTCAGAATTCTAATAGTTTATTAATAAAATAAAATGCCATTTCATTATTAATTGGTTTTCGACAGTTATAGTAGTTTTCTAGTGGACGTGAACATCTACGATCTTCTTTATACCAAACACCACTTGCTTGATTGGAAGGACGCATATCAGATACTGAATTCAACAGTCTCAAATATTTTCAGATGCTTTTTGATTTTCGTCTTGATTAATATTATTCCATCATTATTAATTGAAGTAAATATTTCAACCTTTTGTTAGAGTTGTTTGAAAATACATTATTTTAGACTTTTTTAATCATTATAACTTCAACCCTTAGAGTTATTTTAATTAGCCTTTAAATATTGAGTAGCTGTGTGATGATAAAGCAATGAAAAGCTAGTATAAAAATATTTTGTGAAAATTTATGTTTGTCCTTGAAAATATATTTTACATATAAACTTATTTATTTTACTTCATAATAATAAACTTTGAGCTATGCACATTTACCATATGTTATTTCTAAATAATTTCCCTGTTGCCGAATATGTTGTAGTACAAATCTCATATGTGTAAAAAAACAGGTAGTTATCAAATTAAGGGTATAAATTCGCCTTAGATTTAAAAAGAATCCTTTATTAGTATGTGGCAGGACTCTGTTGGCATGTAATACAACTTGGATTTGCTTAACAACTGATTCATATAAATGCTGAATAGTATTTAGAGGAATATTGTTGTCATTCTTCATGGAGATATTGAGAAAGTTCTGGGAGTGATGCCAGAGCAGGAAATATATTCTGTATTGAAAGTCTTAAAAAGTATCACAATTATTCAATTATATGAGATGGGCTTATTGTGCGGGCCATGGAAGATGTTTAATTTTATCATAGTTTTCCTCAACCATGGCTGAATAAATCTCGCTGCATAGATAGATGGAAAATTGCATTTCTTGCTGGAAACAAAATTTGCATCATAAGATAGACCCCTGATCAGCTAAAATTTCTCTGTACTTCTACCCAATGATCCTTTATTTTAGGGTTACAATTTTTTCAGCAGAAAACCACGACATGGCTGCAGACATTATGATGAATCCACCTCTATACTTGACAGTTGGTAAGAAACAAACTCTATGATACGCTTGTGTGGGTTTCTTCCAAAAGTGCAGCTGTTCCATTGTAGGGAAAAGTGTGAAAGAGGATTCGTCAGATCATATTATTTTCTTTCACTTACCAATCCACCAGGTTTGTGAGAATAGCATCATTATAGATGACGACTGACATTAACATTTGAGATAAGTTGCTTGGGAATTGCTCCCCTGCCATAAATGTCCTGTATATGAAAATACCTTTTAACTAAACATTGACACTGGAGAATTCAGATGCTGATTGACCTCAGGCATCATTTTAATTGCAGTTGATTGGTTTCTAGACATTTATCATCCATCTATCCTTTTTACTGGGCCTTCCATCCACTATTTTGCTTTGCCGAGTTTGTCTTGCAAAGCTGTGTATACTGCCATAACTTTAGATGAAATAACCCTAGAAATATTTAAAAACTGGGATGTTTTGGTCACATTTGCTCCAACTAGACATACGCTTTTCAGAGGTCAAATGCTTCTACAATTTGACCTCTGAAAATCGAAGCGGTCTGACTTTTAAGCTTTTGAAAAATACGAAACTTACGTAACTTCAATATAGCTACAGCAAACTACCAGAATATATTCCTTTTATTTATAATAAAACTGAAAGTCGTTATTAAATTTAAATGCTTACGAAACTCATTAAAAATATCATTTTTATTCACTGGTTTTTCCTGTTTTTGATAACTACTTTATATAATATATTTCATTCAAAAAAACTCATAGATTCGTAGCTGAGAATTAACCATGAAATAATAGAATTAACTACGAAATCATTAAAAAATTTGTTCTCTTCACATCACATAGTCCACGATTATCGAAATGATGTAATATTATTGAAAATAATTATCTATTCGAATAAACATTCAGGATAATATTCGTTCTAAAAATTAAACATTCAGGATAATATTCGTTCTAAAAATTAAACTAAAAGTAATAATTTTCGTTCTGAAAATTAAACTAAAATCATTTTTTGCATATAAATGTCTTAAATGCAAATAAAATAATGTTTACTATAAAATGGAGAAATATCATGGTTAGAAAAATATTCAAGAATAATAGAAATAGCTGTTTGTTTTTTTATATTTTAAATGAATAGGTTTAATAAGCTACCGCCGTTAGAAAACTATGGAAAAAATGAATCTAATAACGGGTTTATTGGTCACATTAGATCATAAAAGAGTATATTATTCGAATTTTCGCAATCCGAAAAATTTACATAATTTTCCTAAGTTCTTTAATAGGCCGTAAAACTTTTTTTGCTTAAGCCTTTAAAAACTTGAAAAGACAAGAGTTAAAAAATTAGAAAAGATCAAAATAAGGACAAACTTTACACACATGGTAAATTTTTTAAACTTCACAGGTTTTATTACAATTATTTTATAGAAAAATAATAAATTTTTTCTTACAAAGAAACACTTACACAATACAATATTTAATTCAGTCGTTTATGTTATAAATTCAATAATATATATTCAATAATATAAATAATTATAGGTTTTGGTATTTGGAAATCTAGTGAAGATATACGAAGCATTAAATTTCTTATATTTTAAAAATTAAATTGGAAAAGATAAAAAAGACAATAAGATAATTAAATAGAAAAGATGATAATAGAAAAGGACATTGTAGAATTAAATAATAAAAAAAAATATTGTAGTTATCCTTTTTTTTATAAATTATTACAATAAGAAAGAGTATGTGACTGATTTTGCTAACAAATTAATTATTTTTAAGAAAAAACAGCCAATATCATGTATTTTTGGTATTCAATATGGTACCGAGTAAAACTAATTCGTTGCACTGCATTTTAATCACCAGGCATTAATTTGAAAAGCATCATTTGAAATATAAGTATTACTAAACATCAATTACAATTTACACTATATTTTCTAATTTTTCTTATACAATGACAATTTACTTCCCAATATTATTTATTTGTTTATCATCATTTTTTTTAAATTTTAAATAGCATTTTCCTCAAATATCTTAAAAGTTTAATTTTTTATATATATATATATATATATATATATATATATATATATATATATATATATATATATATATATATATAGTTGGTTTATCATAAATTAAAATTTCCTACTATAAGGCTTTCAGCAATTTAAAATATATGTTAAATATGCATAAAAAATTACCATTTTGTTTTTATAAATAATTTCATTTCAGCTTTTTTTATATTCCTAAATACATTGATTTGATCATTCAACTAGTAAAATTATTAAAATACTGTCCCATTTTCTACATAATTATTAATTTTCATACGTTTATAGTGGCAAAATTTTCTTCTATTCAATATGCCATTTTACAAATCATAAACAAACACAAAAACTAAAAATTGTATACATAGCCAAAATAATTAAATTTTGTTAAAAATAAATGGAATTTTCTAGAAATTTCCAAAATAGTAATTTTTTTTATTGTTGATTAAAAAAAGAATTTATCTTCAATGACAGATTAAAATTCCTGCGGTAATGAGCGAATATTTCTCTTAAGAATGCTTGGTAAAATAATTAAAATTTTTAATGTCTGTGTTTACATTTTAATACTTAAAAATATTCCGAGCTTCATTTAATTTAAGTGTATAGTTCCTTTTTATGAAAAAAGTTACCGAAATTTTAAATAGTTTTAAAATTTAATAGAATATTCTGTAGTTAAATATTTAAATTTATTTACTATTTAATCATTAAAGTAATATGATATCAAAAGTGTTTATCTTTTTATTAAAATTCGTATTTTTTTTATTGCACTTTACTATACAGCTGATAAACTGAAATAAATATTTAATTTCGTTATGCAAATATTTTTAACAACTATACATTTTAATTAATAACCTAAAATATCTAAAACGCTTACATTGAAAAATGCTCTTCAATACAAATTGAATATATTTGTCTTAATACAACCAATCGATTTCTAAAAAAAATTTAATGCATTGTCAAGGCTGTCGCCTTTTCATTCAAGCATGAATAAAATAGGATGCCATTCTTATCACAGTATCCCAAGTGTTTATTATTCATAAGAAAATAAAATTTATATGGTAGAACAATAGAATAGTAAAAATGCTCTAGGTGTAACGATGAAACCAAACTTCATCGTAATCGTAATCGATGCTCTGTCCGAAAACTTGAGGTTAGCGACCACAGATCTCGATTGTGTGGGGGGAAAGAGGCTTCCGACCCAGATGTGGACTGGGTTTCTTTTCCTGGTTCGAACCAAAAATAGAATTTTCACTTTCCTTGACGACCCGGTCACTCTCACCTGTTTCTCATCGTCGTTATTATAGCCTTCTTTTTTTTTTACTTTATTTATTATTCTTAATTTCGCCTTAGGAAATACAGAGATATGAAAGCGGTTTTAAAAGCAACTGCTTCTCGAATAACTTTCTATTTATGAAAATGAAATAAAAAATATCCGAATGACATATTGATTTATGTGCCTTTTATGATTAAACTTAATTAGACAGTACGTAATTCTTATTGCAGTTAACTTTTCAACTTTATACAATGAAGGAGCTTTAATTATAAATCATGATGAATAATTATTATTATTTTTCCACGATGCTATAGAAAATATGCAAGAATACAAACAAATAAATAAGAAAGATAATTGTTATAATCCCCAAAAAATGTGAGTTTGTAAAGAGAAAATTTGCTTTGTTAATGTTTTCTTTCACAACAGACTTGTCATTAAGAAAAATGAAGTATACAATTATAAAAATTTACTACATTGATAGGAACTGAAAACTTAAAATTGATTATATTATTGGCTGTAAAAAAGAATTAAAACCAGGAAAATCAGTCAGAAAAGTTATTTTCGAATGAGATTCAAATTCATCAAATATACCTTAAAAATAAGAATCCTCTTTTTTATACGAATTAATTTGAGACATCTTAAAAAAGTTCAATTGCTATAAATCAACATTATTTTATTTTCTCCTAGAAAATAAAACTTTTGAGGATACATAAAGCTCTTTTCTTTGAAAAGAGCTTTATAATTCCTTAAAAAATATGCATAACTTTGAAGAGTCACTTAAAAATGTTTAACCCTTCTTTGCATAGTGGTGGAAATTTCCATCATAACATTGAATGCCCAAAAATTATATAAAAGAACATGTTCACTTTAAGTTGATCATGTTTGGATACCTTTTTAATGTCCACTGCATAAAAAGGAACATAGCTGTCAAAAAATGCCAGTGTGACTATCAGTGTAACGAGCTTGAAGTTGTAATTCCGCTATTTGTTGTAGTTGCAATAAACGTATTGCTTTATTATATTTGAGTTTCTATTGCTAAAAAAGTGAAAATGAGTGGAAGAAAGGTTTTTAACATGTGTTACTGTTATTTTTAGAGCAATTTCTGAAAACATTTGCATTTAATTTTTTATTTTAAATAATAACTTTGCATGATGATGGAAATTTCCATCATATTGTTTTTTGCTAAATTTATGCTATAAATATATACCAAGATTTTTTAAGCATTTTTCCTTTAATTTTGAGCATGAATTATATCACCTTGATTTATTTCACCAATAAAGAAAAAATCATGCAAAGAAGGGTTAAATATAGTTAAAGGTTAAAATATGGAATTATTTTCGTTTCTAAAACAAACTTAATCAAAACAGTTATATACTACAGTATAAGTTTGACATTTGAATCATATAATGGAGAATTTTAATGTTTTAAATGAAAAGTTTTTATTATATTTTTTCCATCCATGATGAACATTACTAAATACGTGGTTTCCTGAAAAACATTGAGGGAAAATATACTCGAATGGAAAATATCTGAAATGTAAAGCCATTGTCATGCTGTGAATTTATAAATGTTTGGCTAAATCCAATTAATTTCAAAATTAAAATTTAAAGTATCAATTATATAAAATTTTATGGCATGAATTTTAAGTATTTAAATATAAAACTTTTTGAATAAATAAAAGCATTTTTCACATTAATATTTATCTAATTTGGGAAAAATTTCCTTAACTTTTCCTAGTCAGTCTAACACGAGACCCTCAGTGTTTAATTCCTAAACATGTTTGGTATTCAGTTTTATTGATTTAGTGAAGAGATGAAAGACTGAGTCGACCTGGCCCAACTCTAGGATCAAGCTTTGAATCTGTGACTTGTAAGCTCGATGCGCTAACATTACGCAACCGGGCTTCCAGTAATTCACGTAAATTTAAAGCAAACAAAATTAGTATATTGGATAACAAATTCATAGAACATTTTATTTTCTAAAATATGGCATTCCTATTTAAAAATTGGAAGAGAAAAGGAAAATGTGTAAATCAGTATATTTGCAATTATTTTCCCACCCACATGACATCAAATTTCTGAATATATTAAATTTTTATTGTTACTTTGTTTTTATTGAATATATCAAAATATTATTGAAGAAGACGTCGAACTATTGAAGATATCTAGAAAATATTTTTGAGACGTCAAAGAGAAAAAATTGTAATAATTAAGGCCAATAAGCGAAACTATTTTGTTCCGTGTAATGTGAATCTGCTTACGTACACAATCATCTAGTGTCGAACTCGACACCTATATCATCCAGGAATGTTCGACTCAATTGATAAAAACAAACGAAGCTTGGGCAAAACGCAAAATAGGTTAAATGAATCCTATAAATGCACAGCAAATCAATCTTACAAGCTACACAAATACTTTGCTAAGATCTTTTCCATAATAAAGGACATTCAAAGTCACCTAATTTCACCAGAAGATTCTCAAGTAATGCAAGAATGTTTTGTTATTGTGTTGATTGCCATGTTTCTCAGACAAAAATGCATCACTCTTAATCAACAAAGAATCATAGCCAGGTCTCATTGCATAATGGTACACATATCCATTATGAAAAATAATAAATATGCTTACTCCCAAGCATCTTTTAAGAAATGTTTGAATTTTTAAGTTAAACTTTAAGTTTTTCAAGAATACTTCAAATTTTTAACGTATAGTGAGAATATAGTAAATTATAGTTAAAACACAGAACTGTGAACCAAATGTCTATTGGAATAATGGAACTGATTTGATGCTACCGAAATCAGAACTGAGAATTTTGTAGCAAACGCAGAGTATGATGGTTAGTACATCATATAAATTCATATGAACTAATAAATACTTTATTAATTCGTATAATATTTGAACACACACATATACATACACTTGCACAGGAAGGTTAAAAAATGTAGAAACACGAATTGTTGCCATCAATTCTTTTCAATATTTTTGGACATTTAAATCATACTTTAATTAAATTATTGCAATAAAAATTTTTCATGCAAAGTCACACATTTGCATTTATATGATTCTTAATATAAAGCAATGGTAAATAGTTATCACATATTCCCCAACCTTTTAAAACTGAAATCTCCAATGAGGAAAGTAATAATGATAAATAGTATTCTGTTTTTGAGTTTCCATTATCATTTTTAAATCTATCAAGACTTTTTCAATTTAACTATCTAACAATCGCACTGGGGCCGTGGTGGCTTGGTTGGTTAGGGTGTCGTTCTCGTTACTACTGGAAGATAGTGAGTTCGAATCCCGGCTTAGCCGAAAATCCGTCGTATTCACTAATGGCGAGTGGGGCACGTAAAATACGTCGGGTCTCAATGTCCTCCATGTTCCTATTACCTCTGGTGGTGGTTGGAACCAGGCTATGGGTCTTCTGTGGTTTTATTTTCTAAATTGTAAGACCCAGGTGGTTCTGCAATCTATGAGCCAAAGGTAGTACTTTCACCTTCGTATGAGGGTGCTCTATTCAAAAACGGAAGACACTCATTCTGACTTCATTCCCCCAGTCTTTGACGAGCGGGCTTAGCTCTGACAAATGTCATTAGTAACAACCATACAATCGTACTGTCACATAAATGTTTAACCAGTTTTCAAAAATTTTAAGCTAAAAGTTAGTCTAAATTTAAAAAAAGAAAAACTTACAATGATGATTTTGAAAATATTTGTTCTGCATGAAACATCATTCTTTTAATCACATTACTATTTAACTGCTGAAAGAACCCCCTAATTTTATTACTTTAAGGATACTTAGTATCAACAATATATCCGAAAACCTCAATGATGTTATGAACATTATATTTATAATCGGAATATTTCCTCTTCACACTACAGCGAGATTTAAATAAAGAAAAACAGTCTTACAACTTCAAGAATCCTTATCAGTAGGTAATATGCAGTTAACTATCAAGTATTTCAAATCTTCAGATTACGAATCCATCCACATGACCACAAACTGTCAACATTTATAACAAATCATAGCTGTTAAAGAACTTTTCTTAAAAATCTTACCAAATACTTAATATATTCAGATGCTAAATTTCATCAATTAACAGCAGAGTCGTTTTCAATTTATTTTTTCAAAATTAAAAAAGTCAATTACATGGTATTATATTTTGTAATTTTAATAAGTAGGAGGCTGATCATCCTCTTCCCCAATGGGTTGCTGGAGTTCCGAAAGTTGAGGACGTGTCTATGTTAATCAATGTCGTCCAAAGTCCCTCAGCTGGTATGGCGTGGATCTGGAGAGCAGGGTGACAGCTCAGGTAGGGAACTCATCACTGACCGTAGTTCAAAATTTACGAGGCGCTCGGTGATCTGCAACTATTCCAAACGCATTAACGTTAAGGCACAGCCCAAGGCTCGCCTGCACTACTAGGTATATATGTACTTTGTAATTTCTTGCAATTTTCATATTAAAAAGCCAAATAATATACCGAAGTTCCAATTCACTCTATTTGAATTAAATATTAGAATAACAAAATTTCACTTGTAACAAATTTTTTTAGCCACAAATATTTTTAGTCACTGAGAAAACAAAAACCTTATTTAAAAGAATTTTTTTACCAGTTTAAATATCAAATCGTGCAGCAGCTAAATCATAAAATAAATACTAGATAACTGTAATTCAAATATTTTTAAATGAGTTCTTTTACTCTTTTAGTGCAGACAACGGTTTTTAAATATAGTCAGCTTTATAATCAATATCTAGAATTGTTGATAAATATTTCCTTAATTAGTTGTTTATTTGTTCATTTCTGCCTCCTATTGCATACTAAGGTTTCTTCTTCTTCTTCTTGAGCTTGTCAGATATGTGGCACCTCTGCATTGTTGCATTTTGTACCATGCTCCAAACCCAATTTTTTCCTAGTTCCATTGTCTTGGGTCACCTACTTTGTTTATAAAGTCTAATAGGCCCTCAATGGAGTTTTGGTGTAACTCTTTAGGATATGGATTACCTAGAGTGGTGAATCTTGTAAGGGCTAGAGCATCACACTCATATAGGATATGATAAGCTGATTCTACTCCTGCGTGGCATTTCCTACAAATTGGTTCCCGTTTAAAAAGTCCCATTGTATGAAGGTGTTTCCTGAAATGATAGTGCCCAGTAAGGAAGCCTACAATTGCTTGAGCCTTCATCTTGGGAGTCTAAGAATTTCAGATGCAATTTTCTCAGATGAGTTGAAAATCATGCTTTTTGCATGTTTCTGTCCAGGAGAGTCACGGCAAACTTTGTTCATCTCCTGTTTTTCCCATTTTTGAATGGCCTTCCTTGTAGTCTTCATGTTGATCCCACAAAAGGGTTCCATTCCTATAGGATTGAAAGAGGATCTCTGTTTTGCAAGTTCATCAGCTCTATCATTACCTTCTATTCCTATATGCCCTGGCACCCAAATAATAATAATTTTATTCCCATTTGCCAGTTCCTTAAGGAGATTTTTACATTCCATTACAATTTTTGATTTGACTTGGAATGAGTAAAGAGCCATCAATGCAACTTGACTGTCGAATAATGCAGCTTAACTGAAGAAGAAGAAGGTTTGGTTTGATTTATTTGAATTAACCAGGTTTGGTTTGATTTATTTGATTTATTGTTTTGCTTTGATTGTTTATTGGTTTGACAGGCCAGAACCTAAAGTTTAAAGTGCAAATCATTACAAACAGCTAAGTCCAAAACTGGATTCAAACATAGGAGCTATAGAACCAAATGCTAGATTGCTATCCATTTAGCGCCCTATTCGGCTATGTATACTTTTAATCTAATTTTTGGAAATGTAAGTTTGTTTTTAATTTTATACAAGTTTTAAAAAAAATTAAAAAAAATATTTATTTATAATTAATGAAAGTAAATAGTATTATATTTTGTAAAAAAAAATGAATATTCCTGTTAAAATTTAATCTCAATTTCTATAGCTCCCTACCCTGTCTAGTGGTCAGCGTGCCTGATTGGGGATAGGGAGGTCCTAGGTTCGAATCCCGGTTTGGGCATGGATGTACTTTCTCTTTCTCACTCCTATCTTTGTCCTTTCCTTGAATAAATGGGGATTGTGAATGGTTGCCTACTCTATAAACGGGTACCTATGGTATGTTTGTTCAGCTACAAAAAAATCATCTTCAGTTATCCTCTTCAATGTGAGTTACAAGCATCCTAGCATAGAGCACCAAAAACGTCCGTCATGACCTAACTTAACCTCAATTTCTATATTAAATATACAAACAAAATCTGTCAAAGTATCTTAATAATCAAAATTAAAAGAGCTTGCAATACTCATATAAAATGCGCAATGTGTAGAATTTCAGGCAACACTACGCAATGCAATGGTGGATTACAGCCGAACATATGAATAAATGACATAGAAACAAAAATAAATGTTCTTTACATGTTTTGAAACTCCAGTGTTATTATTTCATTACGAGCTTCCGAAGCCGAATCTAATATAAATAAACTTCAACTTTATTGATGAATGCTTTTCTGTGTGTACTGAGAGCCACTCCACATGGGCGAAACATTGAAGGGTTAAAAGATTAAATTGACAAAATTTGTTAATAAAAATCATATAATTACACTTCTCATAACAATTAAAGGATATTGTAAGTTTTACATAAAATAAAGACATAAGCGAAAATTTTTTTGCTGAAAAGGGAAGAAGAGAAAATTTTTCTGATTTTTCAAACTGTGGAGTATGCTAATTTTGAGTTCGACGTCAAAAACGTCACTTCAGCCGCAGTGAATGAAATTTGACTTTCAACTGTATAAAAGACAATGAAGACAAGGATGATCGGCATTCAGTGACTGCTTTGTTTCGATGAGTACGATATCTCTGCAAAGTCATTTTATCGATTCAGAAGCTTGGAGAGTTGTTGGTAGGTTAGTAGGAGGCCAAACTCAAGCCGAAGTAGCGCAAACCAATGGGTGTCACAAAGTGTAATTTCCAGAATCTGGAACCGTTTTTTGGAGACAGTAAGTGCAGGCCGAAGACCAGGGCTAGGTCGTAGACGGGAAACAACGCCCAATGAAGATCGTTATTTAGTGTTATCGGCTCGAAGACACCGAAATATGAACGCTATTCTTCTCCAACAACACTTTCGCTCGGCTACTGACACCACGGTTTCAACTCAGACTGTCTGAAACTGGCTCTATGGTGTAGGTCTGTATGCTCGCCGACAGATGTTTATGTTAAATTAACATCAAGGCATCGTCACGACCGTGGCAGTAGGAATAATCCTGCGTTCGTGCACGAAAGTGTCAGATTTGGTGGTGCGGGTGTGTTGGTGTATAGTAGCATCTCCATTGACAGGCGCACAGTCCTCTATATCATTCGAGGTGTTTTCTGACTAGTAGTCGATATAGGGATGAGATCCTCAGACCTATTGTAGTCCCTTAAGCTGCAGCAATTGGAGATGACTTCATTTTAATGGACATAACTGCAGGCCACATTGTGCTAACCTGGTGGAGGATTTCCTTTTCAAGGAAAGAATCGTACGAATAGAATGGCCAGCATGTTCTCTAAACATGAATCCAATAGAGCACGTTTGGGACGCTCTAGGAAGACGAGTTGCTGGCCACCAACCACCTCCACAAACTCTCCAAGAGCAGGAAAGAGCTCTTCTGGAAGAATGGGACAAAATCCCCAACTCGTGATTAATAGCCGATTTGACTCCATGCCTCAAAGATGTTCAACGTTGCTGGCCGTCCATGCAAATCATATCCCCTACTGAAAATTACTTCCTTTGAATACAACATCTTTTCTTTTTCTTTTTTTTTTCTCATATGCACAAATTGTCCTTTTTTCCTTTTGTACACAAATGCACAATAAAATGATGCATTTTTTTTCCTGTCAAACATGTGTAATTTATTCTCATATAATCTACTACATCTGTCGACCTCTTATTTTAGCTAAAAAGTTTCCCAGCCACAAGATCCACCTAAAACCGCAATATCCTTTAATTGTTTTAAGCAGTGTATAACACCTATCATGACAATTTTTGTTTACATTCAACTCAATTGACCATTTCACAACTAAACATTTATATAGTTTACTTATCTTGTGACTTGTGATAATGCTAGTAGTTTAATACTCAAGAATTGTTTTACCAGTAGGAATTTGCTCAGACACACTATATGATTGTCGTAAACATGTTTTGCGTGGTGTTATGTTCGACAATAGCCCATCAATTCCAATACGATCTCGAACATGTTTAGAACATAATGAATAAGCAATTCGGATAGATCAGTTTGTATTCATTGGTCAGTTCTTGCATTTGTGGCAGAATCTGTATCAGAGGAATATCAGTGACTTAAGAGATTTCTTAACCAGGGATTGGAATGACTAATAAGATTTGATCATCCACTGAAATGTATAAATTTTGTAAAATTATTCATTGGTGAAACAATATCTTCATAGCTTATTTACCTACTTAAACATTACTATTCATAACTCTAAGTAAATTTTTCCTGGATTCTGACTCAAATTTTCTTGGATTCAATTCTTGTTTTTGCTAATAAACAAATTTATGAATGTCGAGAATTTTTTTAAATTTATTTAGTTAATCATCATTGGATTCTTTGGGTTGATTAGAAACAAATCTGAAATTTAACAACAACCTCTAATCTTCCTTTAATGAATTTTAAGTTACCTTCTTTGATATGAGTGGTATACAATATAACGAAATAAGTTTTAGCTTCTTTCAAGTTAATAACGATTTGTAAGAAAAATTGGCACATTTTCACGATATAGATTTTCTTTTTATGAACTTTTTCGCTTGTATTTTTTTTTTTTTTTTTGAATATCAGCTTGTTAAAATTTATTATAGTTAATTTTGGTCTTCTATTATTAAGACAATATAACAATGAAAATATAAGAATATAAAAAAACATTTGAATGATGTTAACAATAAATACAAATTCTAACTATACTGAGTTTGAAAGTTTTTTTTTCGCACTAGTCAGATTAAAAAACTTTTTTATTCATTCTTCATTCACCCAGGAAATTTTAACATGCACGAAATTTTTTTTAAAAATTATATATATGTAATTAAAAAAATAAAATAATTTTGTGGAAATGATCTTGAAAAATACTTAAATATTCTCATGTTAAAGGATCACATCCAATATCTAAAATCCTTCATTAAGAAGAACATTTCCTTTTAGCTTCAAGCTATTTAGAACGGAATTTCTAATTTAAAAGATAAAAAAGAGATTCCATATTTTTAGGTACCATTCTGTTAATTGTAAAAATTACTTAAAGTTCGTAATAACAATTAATTTCTATGAACGTTGTGTGTGATATTCTTTATTAATAAGATAGTTTTTGATTGACGTGAAGATTGATTTAATTTTTTTTCAACTTTGAGACATCACTCATTAAAACTACTTAATGAATTATCAATGATAATATGGAATATGATCTTAAGGAAAGGAAATATATTTAGATATTATTGGAATAAACTATTCCTATTAATATATTCATTATTGTTCAAAGCATTTGAGCTCAAAATATTCCAAAGATTTATTAACACTTTCATTAAAATTTTATAATCTGTTTTGAATTATTTTATTGGATAAAAATTTATACTCTTAAAAATGTATAATGAGAAGCTATAGCTGATGGTGGTTAGATAATAATGAAGTAACTGTGTGGTAAAAGTTTTATTGCTAATCCATTTGTATTTGTTTATTTTTCATGATCTACCTAAACTTAAAATCAAAACAACCAACTCATGCTTCTATTTGAATTAGTATGCATAGGGTCATCTCCGATTAAAGATTTGGATATGGAGATGGCCACAGTATATTACAAAGCGGTAAATTTGAAAAGTAGAAAATGAAGAATACCCGTTTCAACCAAAGTTTTTTGTGCTGGTGAAAGCTTATATTTGTTAAAAAAATTTTTTTTGAGTTTAATGAGCAGTTTGGAGAGAAGATAACACTAAACCATTTTGTTTAATCGTGGTTCAAACCTATGAGATCTTCACAATATTCAGCAATTTTTATTTCAGAAATAAGAATTGGAAACCTTAAACTAAACAAACAAATGTATTAATGTAAAAGAAATCAAGAAACTAACAAAGTTCTAAGCCAATCATTTAAATCATCACTGGTATTTCTTCACATACCTTTGATAATAGACATGCTAAAAATAAATTAATCTTGTTTACTTCTAAAAATTCCTGAAAACAATTATCTTCATCAATAAAATATGACTATTATATAGAGTTCAGACAGTGGTCAGTTCTTGGAATGACAAGTATATGTGTCATTCCACAACTCCAGAATCTACTATTTTGTTTACAATTTCCGTTGCTCATCCTAAAATATGATAATTTCAATCAGAGTTAAGATCCTGGCAAATTTACTTATTACTTTACTAAATATCTTAAATTGAAATTGGAACGAAACATTGGATTAATCTAAGGCAAAAAGTTTGGGCGTTAATCTGCGCTTTAGATCCCCTACTCAGCCAACTGGGCGATAAATGCACCAAGAGTGGTAAACCGGACGTTTTTATACCTTATGAGCTCTTTATGGCAACCTCCGGAGGAAATAATTTGCGCTTTTTCGCGCTTGCTCATTAATTGGTTTATTTCTTTTAGCATTTTTATTGGTTGTTAATTAGTTTCAGTTTGAAAAATCGGTCATTTTCATTGGTTGCTCATTAGTTTAAAACCGTTAAAAATCGTATTCCATTATCGCCATGGCAACAGCGTTTTTGAAAACCCGCCAAGTATGGGACCCACAGCACACTTTCGCCAAGTTGGCAGAGTAGGGGAACTAAAGCGCATTTTCACCAGTTTGGGTAACTTGTTGCATATTGCTATACATAAGGTATGCATTGGGAAACTGTTTCCTTTAAAACGATAAGTAGATGTTCTTTACTCGAATTTGAGTCAAGAGCATGAGTTTGGAATAAATGACTACAAATATTTTTATTCCCTTAAGGCAATAAGGGAAAACATTTGACAGTAATTGTTGAAATTTCCATCACAATACCTACATCTGTAGTTTATGAAAAATTATAGATTCTAATTGTCATTTTAAATTGATTTTAATAAGTTCCATCTTCAGCAAGTGAAAAACTCATAAAAGGTAACGCCAAATGTAACAGCTTATGAAAGAAAAGTAACAAACAAATTTATAAATGTAGAAATTATTTTATCTATTTTTGTGCTAATGTAAGTTGTTAGCTTTTCAGCTTTTCGAAAGAAAAAGTATTAAAGATCCTCATTTCTACTAGAATCCAGTACTATCATATGTTAATCAAATTATTTTAGTAATATTTGTAAGCTAATTTCATTATGATATTTTTAAAAAATTTCATAACTTTAAAAATGAAGTAAAATCTCAATTTCAATAACTTAAAAAATATTCCAACAATAAAAATATTAAGTAAGTAAATTATTCATTGTCTTATATTTTTTATGGATCAACTTTTTGTGCTTCATTTTAAATTTTTGTTATATTTCACATCTAAAATAATACATTTAATGCAAAATTATTTTTAATCTTACCATAAATCCTTTACTTTTATCTGTAATTTTAAATCTGGATTTTATCTTTATTAAATGCAATTAATAAACAATATAAAGTAAGTATTTTAAATATAATACAAATTATAAATATTATTTTAGTCAAATTTTAATAACAATGGTATTAAAAATTTTAATATCAGGTTGGGGAAAAAGTAATCCATTATTTTTTCGGTAGACATCTGTAGTGATCGATATCTCGTCAGGTATATATCAAACAATTTCAGATTTATGCTCGTTAGAAAGGTGACATTTGCCACTAAAATATCCTCTTGCAGTTTTTTGTTTGATTCATTCAGTTACGAGTACAAGGTTTTAAAAACGGAAGACAACAAACAGAAAATTTTATACATTTTCGTTTTTCTCTTGTAACGGCGAAAAAGATAGCCTTGTGGCTAAAATTGTGAAAGGTGTTTATCGTCCTATATAAGACTGTAACAACCAGTTACGTACAATTTTTGTTCCGTCGATTCCGTTCGGGTATTTTTGATGTTAGAGATGCACCTCGCATGTGGATACAGCACCGTCGAGAATGTCTATAAAATATCAAAAATGATCGAAGTTAACCGCATGTCAGCAGTCGTAACGCGCAAGACCTAAAAATATACATGAAAGCTATTTTAAACCTTTTTACAAAGCGAATCCAAAAGAAGTTACATAAAGTTCACGTAAAAATAATGGATTTCTTTTTCCCCAAACTAATATAAATTAAGTATTTTAAATATAATATAAGTAACTAATATTTTTTAGTCAAATTACAAATAAATTATATATTTTATAATTCAAATATTTTACACACTTTAAAAATAATTATTCCCTCTGTATACCTTTTAACTAAATCTGTAGTATAAATCTCAAACTGTAAAAAGATTTACAAATCGAAATTTAAAAAAAAAATTTCTTTCAGCGCCTTGAACTTAATTTTTTTCATGCTGAGTGAGAATGAGGAAAACTTACTTCAGTGTCACAACACAAATATTTGTGTTAATATTACTCAACTGAAACGCTTGAAATGATATTAGGAAAAAAATATTCGTTTGTTCGCGCTGAATTTATATATATTGTAACGTGCCATTGACAAATGGAAAAGGACTTTTTGCAAGTCTAAATAAAAATGTTTCTTAGACCAATGGAAATCTTACAAATAAACTTCATATCTAAATAATATTAAATGGTTAACGAAATGCATTTTTTTATTCAAAGCAAAAAATACTTTTTTTAATAAAAATAATTTTAAATTTTTCAACAAAATGTTTTATATTTTTCAATTTTTAATCTCCATGATTCAAGTTATGCTGCTATAGAAATCACTATTTTTGCAAAATAGTAATAAAACTTATTTTTAGGAGTATTTCAATAAGCATTTGAAAAAACAATTCGTGAATTTTAAATATTATTTTTTAAACTTTTAAAATGAAATAAATAATGTAAGTAATATAATGTATGATAAAAATAGTATATCTTATATAAAAAATTGTTAAATATTAAAGAAACTCACAAGAAAAAGACACGGGGCTACAACTTAATCTACATTATGTTTCCTCAAATTTACGTATCTTGCTAATAACACTAAGAATAATATAAAAATATTGAGAAACAAAATTTTAAACTAAATGATCTTGATTGTTTATTAAGTTCAAAAGCTAAAATCTTATGTAAAATAACAAAATTTGTATTATAACAAAACGAAAAGTTCAAAAATAAATAAAAGAAATTATGTAATATTTAAAAACGTCGAAATATTTTCTGACAAATCATAGTAAGACTTTTGGGATTTTGTACATCCTTCAGGTTTTGTAAGATTTTAAAGGATGCATGTATCTAATTAACCTTCTAGTTATTGCATTTAAAAGATTAATCAAATGACAAAAGGAAAGTAAACTTTACTTGATTATTAGTCTTATAGAAATTAAGATTTATAAATACATAAATTATTGTTTCTCTAATGTATCGTCACAACGTTCCTTTAAAATATCGATATAATTTATAATGTTAAAGCTTTCTGAGTCGTAAGCCATCAATTAAAATAATTAAAAAAAATAATAAATAAATGTAGAAAATATTCATTTAATGAGTAATTATCAGAATGAGTGATCCACAAAGGGAGTAAAAAATTGTAAAATGAAAGGCCACCTTTAACGAATAGTGTTTTGTAAAAAAAAAGGCAAAAACAAATATTGTGATGTCACATTTAATTTATTTCCAGTACTATTTAGATAAAAAAAAGATGGAGTTAATTTATAAAATGCAATGTAAATGAATATTTTTATAAATCGAAGAGACTTCTATATATATATAACTATAATTATTTATTCTTTAAGTTTCCTGTTTTATAAATATTTTATAAATATATCGCTACCTTGTGAAACAAATTTTAAGCTTTTATTTTTTATTGAATAAAATGAAGAAGTTGTAAAAATGTGCATTGATTAGAAAAGACAGAAATAATATTATAAAATTAAACATTTAAATTTTGTATTTTTGGAAGGAATGACATTGATCAAAACAAAGTCAAAGTGTCTATAAAAAGATACCAAATGTGTGGAGATTCAGCAAGAAAACTTGGCTGATGCGTTACTCTTCTACAAAATGGGATGAGAAATGTTTTATACTTCTGTAAAAAAAAAAAAAAAAAAAAAAAAAAAAAAAATTCTATTTGAGGTAAATTAACAACTTTTTGCCTTACTTTGCATCTTTGCTGGATGTGTGAACTCCTTATACTTACCCAATACATATGGAAATTAACAACCTTGAAAAGAATTTAAACTCATTAAGGTTCAGTTTTTCCTTGCTACAACATTCCCTTATAAACAATCATTTCAAATTTTACATTTTTTATCCGTATTGTAATAAGTTGAAAACCATTGTAAATGGAAAAGTTATAGTTAGATTGTGATTAGTAGAAGAAAATAAATCTATTATATTTTTACAAAATTTCTTTTAATATTGTAAATGAGTAGCAGCATTTTAAAAAGCAAATACTACACTCATTTAAA
>JAPDSC010123143.1:0-10075 GCA_026290005.1 Latrodectus geometricus | reverse complement strand
TGCCTTTGACTATTGTTTCCACAATGTCTGGAATGCTTGTACGTGTTCAAGAATGAATCACATTTTCAGATGTTATAAAAAAAGGGAAATCAAACAAAAAATTGAAAAAATATCAAATCATAAAAAAATAATAAAAGACAGAAAAGAAAACTATTTTACAGAGGTGAAAGTTAACAAGAAAGAGATTTTTCAAAATGTTAGTTCGTAAATGAGAGTTATGGTTGTCCTTGGGCCTTCGGTACCCGGGTTTAGCCACTAGCTCTTTCAGAAGTAATCTGAAAATGAAACATTTATTTTGATAGGAGGAATGCTCTTAGTGAGTGTTTTGATGTATCACGTGAGCTCTATTGATTCAGTTTTTTTAAAGTTTAAAAAGATGTTTCCATACGTGTAAATATAATACTTCTTAAAAATTTAAAAATATATTTTAAATATATGCTTCTTCAATATTCAATATTTTACAGAAGTAAGAATTACTATGTCTCTCATATTTTTTGTGTGACAAAACTGTTTACCACTCTGATTTCATTATTAAGACTAATTTAATAAATGAATGTGTATACATAGGTGAAACAATGTAATCAAAAGAAGATAATTTGTATTCAAGTAATTTTAAGAACATATAAAAATATTGAAAATACCTCTTATAATCAATGTTTTGCATAAATAAAAAAAAAATTAGTCATAAAATATAAATAGTCATTAAATAGCTCCTTGAATTGATAATATATAAATATATTGATCAATTTTGTTATATCCTTCTTACTACACCTTTTATTTTATCTTGATCATCTTGTAATTAAAATTTTTTAATTCCTTCTAAAAAGAAATTCTAGAAACACACCATGAGGAAAATTCTCGTGACCCAAGTTTTTCTTTTTTGTTCCAAAAATAAAATAAATTAATATCATTATTGCTTCAAAAATAAAATAGAATATTATTCGTACCCAGGTAAAATATAAACCAGTTAAGAAGTTTCTTTCCATGCAATTTTTTGTCGCCAAGAATCCTCCAATTGTGGTCCCTCCATCAGAATTTCGCTCTACTTTTATGGCAAATGCTCAGATAATTAGAAAAGTATCCATTTTCTGAGGCTACCTTTCTTCGTTTAAATTAGATAAGTAGCTCATTTCATTCCTTGATAAAATAAAATAAATAACAAAATGAAATTTAACTCTATATTAGATAAGAATTCCAAAAATAATAGTGAATTTCCAAGAGATGTTACTTATATGATTTTTTCATTATTAAAAATAAAATAAATATTCCTTGACTTTTTTATTTCATAGGAATTGACTTTGTTGGGCTATCCACACCTCAAAAATATTTTTTGGTGAAAAAAAAATGTTTTCGATCAATTCTCTGTTCTTGGTGGAAAAAAAATAAAAGACAAGCAGATATTTTTCAAGGGGACCCCCTGTAGACTCACAACCCCTTCATTTGTAGGAGTTGCTGACACTAATGGGGATCCTTACAGCCCTAACCTTTAGCTTTTTCTTTTTCCTATTTGAAAAATATCCCAAAATATCCCAGTATGCACTTAAATAGAGCTTAACAAAACGTTTACCTCCATTTGTTACTTTTCATTGTATACACAAGACATTTTCATCAATAAATAAATAAGTGCCAATTTTTTCAAAAGACTGCCATAAATTTCAATAATTTTAATTTCAAAAAGGAAATCTTTAAGGAATATTTCCTCAATATTTCTTATTCTAATCTGACAGTATACAAAATTAAAATTATTATAAAACTGTAAAAGTAAATTGTTAGTATTATTTATTGAGTGATCACACTAAAATCGGTAAAACTTCATCAATTAATTTAAAAAAGATGTCTTAATCAAAACTTAATTTTTACAATACCAAAATATATTTAGGTCTTTCATTTTTAAAGGTATTTACAACAACATATAATTTTTCCTCAGTTGAGATTAATCTTTTCTTAAGATTAATCTCTAATCATTTACAAGTAAGACACTTCGTTTTTAAGTTTTATTTTTAATTTTACCAGAAGCCAATCTACTAATTACATGAAATTATTTTGAAATAATTATTTTCTTAATTGCATACTAATAATTCTTGTGATTGAATGGATTGTTGCGGGAAATAAAATACAGGATAAATTCTCATAATACACATTAATGAAATACCTTAAAAATAATTTAAAGTTCATTTGACGTGAGACACACTTACATCATTTTTATTGAAAACATTAGTTTTTATTTTTCTTATAAATATTATATTACCTTATAGTACAAGATTAATTTATATTTTTTAATATATTGCGCTTATTATAAATTAATAGTATTAAGTTTAAAAAAATCGCCCCCCAACCAAGCGAAAATCGCCCCCAAATTAAACCAAGTTCCTTCCCGTTCAGTTTGCATGTAGAAAGTAAAGGCACATAATATAACTCTTATTATTTATGCATATTGCCGCTCAACCTGTCTAGTGTCAACCTGTTTAGCATAACTGACTACGGGGGAGGAGGATTTGGGTTCGAATTCCGACTCAGGCATGGATGTACTTTCTCTGTGTTACTTGTCCTTTCCTCAGATGATGGATGAATGTGGCCCACCCTATAAACGGGTTTGTGGTGGTGTGGCGTGGCAATGCAACTCGTACCTCCGTGACTTGGTTCACAGATGCCCACCGGATAACGATAAAATGAGTAGTAGTTTCCAGCCTTGTTGAGGCAAATAGGCTAATGTTATTTACTTGCTCAAAGGTGCCTGCCATTAGAAAAAAAAAGTTTCAAAAATATCTTTTTTAAAGTTTAAACTTCTCCGAAATCATTTAATGCTTAACCATTGAGGAATCATTTTAACCATTAAGAAATTATTTTTCACATTAAGTCGAGTTATTGTTAATTACACTGGTTTCAAAAATAATAAATGGAAGTTATTTGCAAAATAAAATATGAGATATACTAAATGGTTTTCGCTTACTTTAAACTTGTGTCAAATAAATTATGTATCTACATTATGAACCATTTTGGTTACATATATAATATGTCTCAAAAATTATCACTTAAGTATAAATTTTTCATTTTAAGGAGCGTTAGTATTTTTGTGGGTGTGTGTGATATTGGTTTAAAAAAATACTTTATGTAAATTATTTTTAAAACAAGTATTAGATATAAAATCAAATTATAAGAATTTTCCTTTCACTTAAATATGATTCAAATAAATTACATGTCTAAAATATTAAATATTCTAGAGGCGTTTAAGATGTTATCATTTAAGAATCAATTTTCATTTTAATGAACATTATTGTTACTGATATTACTTTCAAAAAAAATTAATCCAAATAATTTAAAATAATTATTGGTTATAAAGTAAGTTTTATAATTTTCGTTTCACGTAAACATAGTTCAAATGAATTAATTACATATTTAGAATATTAAACATTTTAGACGTGTCTAAATGTTATCATTTAAGGGTCCCTTTTCATTTTAAGAAAAGTTATTGTTTCTGATATAGGCTTCAAAATATACAATGCAAACTGTTTTTAAAGTAAACATAGTGCAGGAAACCATCTAAGCGATTTTCGTTTCACGTGCTTCAAATAAATTAGACATCAATACTAAATATTCTAAATGTGCATTCAATTTATCTAAAATTTTTTCATTTAAGAACCTGTTTTCATTCAAAAAATTATTGTTTTTATATTGGATTCAAAGATTTTTTATAAAATCTAAATTAATTCATATTTTTATTTATAATAATATTTATTTATCGACAAAATAAATAAAAAAAAAACATTAATTTTAAACTTTTTTTTTTTTTTTTTTTAAAGGTTTAACAACAATTTTTCTTTTCAAATAGTATAATATTTTTTTTAAATATAATTGCAAATGTTTTACAAAAATTTTATGCTCGTTTTAATTTATTCCATAAGTTTGTTTTATAATATTCTTTTCATACATTATTTTATGTTACGCAGATGATAAGTTACACTCATGTGTGTGAACTGAATATCAATAATTGCGAAACGAGGCAAAATTTATGTTATTGATGTGAAATAGAACAATTATTTTTTATGGAATAATAAAACATAGTCCTAAAATAATACACGTTTTCTATGTCAAATCTTTCAAGGCTGTATAGAGTATAGAAAGAACAAAAATATCACTTTAAGATTATTTTTATTTTTATTATTATTACATTGTTTAAAACTAATGTTTTAAGCCATTCAATCAGTATCTTTTAAAAATAAATATCTCCTTAATATTTTTTTCATTCATATTTATGTTCTTAATATTCATTAATATTGCCTACTATTTTTTCGAAATTTTGTTTTATTACGAGTTTGTGTGTGTGACTGTTATGAAAACACTCTCTTAAATAATCATAAGAGAAATTGATGATATACATTTATGTTTTAATTTTTTTTTATTTATTTATATATGTTTGAGTTGTTCAGCTTTTGGCCACGGACCTCTTTTATAAGCACAATTAAACAACCTAAATTTAGACTAAAATCTCTGTTTCACAAAATAATTTCATGAATGAAGGGGCAAAGCACTCCCAGTACTAATTCACATGGTAGTATGAAACATGGTACAATAAGTGAATAAAATTATGAATGAAAAACACGATAAGTAAAATATGTACAAAGAAGGATGGTAATCTAAAGCAAGATGGAGAATGTAAAAAAGAAAAAAAAAAGATGGTTCCTCTACCGATAGCGCCTAGATAGCAGACATGAGTTCGTTTGTTTGCATATTTAAAGGTCGTTTACATATTTAAAGTACATTTTTAAGAAATGTAAAAATATTTAAAAAAAAATTATATGCAATTTCTTAAAGATAATCCATCATTAAGGACTTGCTAGTTGATTACAAAGGGTAAAGCATGAATGTAAACAAATAATTAATTTTTGAGGAGGTCTTTTGTCATCCATGGGTGATCCCAGTAGATGACGCCACGGAAGTAGTCATAATTGTTTTGTTTATGAATTCATTTGTTTACATTTTTTTTTTTAAAAGCCGGTTGGTGGAGAGAGCCGTAGGACCGATCTGGGCCTATGGAAATTTTTAATGTCGTCGGGTCATAATTCTCGATAATTTGAATTTCAATATTATTTATTTCATAGAGTTTGTTTTATGTTTTAATTTCTGGAACTAGAGTATTATTTGTTTACTTTATTTTCCTTTTGTGCATTTGCATTTATGATAAATGTTACTATAACTCTAGTTATAATATTTGCTTTGACCATTTATGACAATTATATATGGCAAAAAAAATTTTTTTTTTTAAATCAAAGGTAGTGCTCAAAAAAACACTGATATTCTTCACTATTTTTTACTTAATAGTAAAATTCTTAAAAATAAGAGACTGCAATATATAACTGTAAAAAATATATAAACTGCAAGTAAAATTTTTAAATATAAGAACATTTTGCAATTTAACTGAAGAGCGTTATTAGGAAATAAAAATTTGTATTCCTAAAACTAATTCTATTGAGTGGTAATATTTAAATCATAATAACTCTCATGATGTAAACATACAATTACTTAAAGGAATACAATAGTATACTATTATAGCTATAAAAATACCATTTAATATACAAATAGAGACTGTTAAAATACAATTTAATTTTCTTTTTTCCAATTTGCTTATGAAATTTCACGGTTCAATCAAATAAAAATATTCGAAAATAATTTAAAATTAAATTTCTTTATTATGGTGCGAATATGCTACATTTAACTTTGCATTCTTTTACATATCATTCAAAGCTTAAAAATTAATTTTTGTGATTCAATTTTTATTTTTAATAATTCAAACTCAATAAATTGATTTCATTGAACAACAAGAGAAAAATAAAATCATTTGGTAATTAAATTAATTTAACAAAGAATAAATAAAAACGATATGAACATAACATTCTGTGAAACTAATTAATAAAAAACTATCAAAGTATAATGAGTAAGAAAAAAGAAAATCTTTATGTAAACATTTGACTCAAATACTTTAGAATGGAAACAGGAATATACCACAGAATCAAATACCAAATAAGTGAGAGAGACATAGAATAAATAGGCCATCAAGCACACAAACTGCCACCTTTAAAATATTCCACAACAATTTCTTAAAATAGAATTACATTTTATTTTTATCCTAAAGAAGGAATTGCACAGCAGAAAGCAATAATGAAGAACTGCATTGGATATAAGAGTCTCTATCACTGATTATCTACATTGTAGCTAAAGCAGAGTGATCGCGGAGGAATTGTAAGCAATGTTTCTAAGGAAGTGGTGAAGAGTGAGGTTCCCTCTCTATTTAGAGAGAGAGGGAGAGCGAATTCGCAAACTAAAAAGGCACCCAAGAGGCTCCTTATGGCTCCGTACCCTTTCCTTAACGGTTTCGCTAACTACGAGAAGCCTCTGTTTTAGGCGGGAATAAACGACCTACGTTTGAGAATCCTATCTTATCACATCGGTTCGGCCAACAAATGTATTTAACTCTGGAAATGGCGCGTTTCTTCTTTGTTTTGAATAAAATAGGAAAGGGAAGGTGAGTAGTATTGATAAGCATATATTAACGTGTTTATTGATTTTCCATCAATTAAAAAGAATATAATATAACTAAGTATATAGAACACAATGCATAGAGTGAGTCCAATCAAACAATTAAATTTGTTTTTCAAGATTTGGTTTGTCACTTTATGGTTTTTTTCCATAAGTAAGCGGTGATGCGACCAGGACTGACGGCTTACAGTTAGTTTTGACAGCACGTAAGATGTCAGCCTAACGATCATAATTGTTTTCGAAAGGACTTTTCATAGATAATGGGCCGAGTTCAAATGTCGAAGGCAAAAGTGCAACATTCACATGCCGTTGTTCAACAGTAGATGGGCTCGAACTTGTTACCTTATGCTCCGAACAGTGATGTCGAGCCACTAGACCATGGGGAGCCGGTAATTTAAAGTTACTTTCAAACCATTACGAATATTCAGACTTGACGTGTAAATCGAACTCACGAATTGTTGAACTGAAGATCAGAGCCCTAACATCTGAACAAACAGCTATCTTCTTTTTTTCAAAAAAAAAAAAAAAAAAAAAAAAAAAAAAAAAAAAAAAAACGCAAATAATTCACAATTCTGAAGAAATAAATCAATTGCAAAATTAAAAGGGAAGGATACTTATTATTTTAAAGTAACCTAAAATTTATCTTTTAAAATTAGAATTTTTAACATTCTCAACTGGTGAAAAGCTTCAGTTTATGTTGTTGCAGTTTCTAATGAAAAACTTGCAAAAGCTTTCGGAAAAAAATTGTGATTTAGAAGAATAATATTTATTCAAAAAAATGTTTAGAACCATGAAATGAGTTTTCAGGTATCGATTCACTAAATAGAAATCGAACAAGTTGTTGAAAGCTTCAAAATACTTCTTACTTACAAAGTTACGAAATATTGAAGTTGTGACATTTTTTTTATCCGCTTTCCAATGCATTGTCTATCAGCGGCGTACTGAGAAAAGCGGAAACACATATTCACTGCAATGGACAAACAAAAATAATTCGTTAATCCAAAATGTATTATGAATTCTATATACTATTTAAAAAACTACTTTGTGAAAATCTAGAAAGAAAGGGAGATCCGAAATTTTAAATGTTTTTTTTTTTTTTTTTTTTTTTTTTTTTCCCAGGAATTATGCATAGATGGCAATTTTAAAAGCTGGAAAGAAACCCACATTTTATTCTTGAAACGAAAAAAAAAATTCCAGGGTAAATCATTACAATACTTGAATTGATGACATCGTGCCATATTCAACTTTATAGGGATATAAAATTTGCGTTAATTATGTTTTAAATTAATTACGAATTCTGCTATCGAAATATCGATATGAAACAACTTTTATATTATGTTAGGCAGAGACTGGTATTCTTATATAAGATACCAGTCTCTGTCTTACATTTCTCATTTGTCCGGGGTTAAATTCATTTAACAAACAGAATAAGAATCTTCGGTCAGCATCTTAATGTATTAAATTCAGATTTTCAATATTTAAAAAATCCTTTATACATTGTTGATTGCTAATCTAAGAAATGACGTATTTCTCTATGCGATTCCATTTAAAGAACTTGCGTCAAGAAAGCTAATAGGATTCCATAAACCACTAAAATATATTAATGTAAATCATTCTCTTTCCTCCAAATTATGTAAGCACAAACTCAAATTATAAAAATATTTTTATTTCATTTATACTTAAGGCCATCAGTAAATAAATGGGTAGTTAAAAATAGTTCAGATTAGAATTTTCTGATTGATTCAATGTTAATCTCTCTGGTGTGAGTTTAGTAGACACTTAAATTGCTCTCGGCTTGTGAGATTAATATACGGCAAGTGAGTATAATCTTCAATATCGATCTCATTATTGGGTTAGGAATCTCGTTAACTACCTTATTCATTATAATATTGTAGAGTTACTTTTCAATTTCTTTGAAGGCTAACAAGCATTACTTAAATCTGTATTCGTTGGAATATTATTATTTTATTTTTTTTTTGTTTCTAATGGTGGGCATTCTTGAGCAAGTATAGTACATTAGCCCATTTGCCGCAACAAGGCCGTGGAAACTGCTACTTATTTTATCGCTACCCGGTGGGCACCTGTGAACCAAGTCAAGGAGATACGAGTAGCATTGCCCACGACATACCACCACAAACCCGTTTATAGGGTGGGCCACATTCATCCATCATCTGAGGAAAGGACAAGAAACACAGAAAGAGAAAGTACATCCATGCCCGAGCCGGTATTCGAGCCCAGGTCCTCCCCATCTGTAGTCTGTTACGCTAACCACTAGACAGGTTGGGCGGCTCGTTGGAATATTATATTTGTTCTAATTTTTTAAGCTAAAATTTCTAACAAACTAAGATTTTAAACTAGAAGAAGTTTCTATCGTTTTAACTATTCTGGAATCACTAATGTTGGAAACAGTTTGAATGGTATTTTGAGAGAGAGATTCTATCAGGTTTTTCACCTGAACATCTTAATTTTGACTTGTAGATTCTGTAACCATGTTGGCGTAGGTTTTTCTTATACTATTTGAAAGTTTCCTTTTCCTGAGGTTATTCATAGATATGAATTTCTGAAATTATTTCATATACTTCCTACTTTCTCAGACATAGTAATCTTCTCTCTAGTTCGAAATTGCTCTATTGCGACATTTAACTTTATTTTAATAAAAATCTCCATGTTTTTTTACCTCCATTAACACAGAGAGAATCAGAATTATTGGGTTGTTCGGAAAGTTATTTCGTTTTATATGAAAATGATAAACGTATAGCGAATAAATATTTTATTGAATTGTATATTTTCAATTCTAGTTCAATACCTTTTACCATTTTTCTCGTCGTAGCAAGCTTTCATACTCATAGAATGGTAGGTTTTCACTAGCAAAAGACTAATTCAGGTGGGAAAAACGAAATGACTTTCCGAACAACCCAATACATTTATTACTATTATGGTTAAATTTAAAACATTTATTGTATTGCCGTGGTTTATCAAGAAAATTTCAATTTTATGATTTGTTCAAGAATAGTTATTAGAATTTTATTTCAGAATAGTTATTAGAATTTTATACAAAATAGTTATTAGAATTTTATACAAAATAATTATGTATTAGATTTTATTTATGTTCCAGAATAGTTATTAATATTTGTTCCAAAATAATCCCAGAATAGTAATTAAATAAAATAGTTATGATTTTAATTAAAAAATCATTTAACTTCAAATACAACTATATTATTTTCTGATGTTATTTCTTTGGCAATTTTATTAAGAGGTATCGAACTCGATATACTGTGAATTAGAAATTTATTTGTAATATTCTCCCAAACAATTAAGGTTTCATTTGGGAAAGACTGTAGTTCATTAATTAAATCTACTTTTGTATCCGAAGCTGAAGTAAAAATTCTTCCATCTGTTGTATCTGAAATTTTTTTATAATCCTTTTATATTTTAATTAATTTTTTTATGCTTCACGAATCATTTTTTGGAATTGCTTCAGCTACTTTAGATTTAAGAAAGATTTTAAACAGTGAAGCAAAACAGTCAAGAATTTTTTTAT
>JAPDSC010123135.1:115877-126417 GCA_026290005.1 Latrodectus geometricus | reverse complement strand
TTTTTTTTTTTTTTTTTTTTAAATCTTGCAACCATTTTTTCATTTTCCCTTTGTAAGCAAATAGAAAATATTTTATTTTCTATTCTTTATCAAATAGAAAATAAAATTTTTTATCAAATGAAAAGGCTGTCATAACCAAGCACATAGAAGCTTTTTTCTAAAAAAATGTGCAGACAAATATAATTTGCAAGGATAGTTCTACATCAATATATGTTGCTTTCAGCTAAAAAGGCAGATCAAATTTCAAGTGTTACATAGCACAAATAAAAGATGCTAGTTTCACAGATATTGAATTCAAAGCACAATGTCAAAATGCTTATTGTATTTCCCTTATTGTGAAAAGAAAATTATACTTCTCTTGTGTTAAATGGTCTATCTTACTTTAAGCAATAAGACGTGTGTAGAATCATTTTTTATTTGTATTCTCATACTAGTATTACATCGGGATATTATTATATTTAATCGTGTATTTAAATTGTAACTCTAAAAAGAGTCTCTACGGAGTTTTGGAGAATTATTTTCAGTGTGTCCTAGGTACAGAACTAGCGTGATGCCTTTGATGAGAAATATAATTCTAGATATAAATAAGATTTATTTAAATATTTAAGCTACAACTTTCAGACCTTGGATATTATTTGTAACATAATAATTAAATGGTTGCAATCCATCTAATAGAAAGTTATTGATTTTTTTTTTGATTTTTTTAGTAAATATTTCCTGAAATGTGGAAAAGTTAATAAATTTTCTTTTCTAAAATTTGCATTAGTCATAAATGTCTTTTTCAGTTTTCTTTAAAATAAATATTCTTTCAAATGTTCTGGTACTTTATGTGTGTAATAATATGTTCACGTAAAAATATTTAATCTTGAATTATATTTATACTTCCCTCTAAATTCATAAGTGCTTATTAAAAGAGTTCATAATATCCAAAATGTTTTATTCTTTAAAAAAAAAAAATCATTTTTCTAGTGCAGTAGAAAAAATATATTTTGTGATATGATTCTCACTTAAATGTTATTTTTATCCACTGTAAATTTTTAAAGGTAGAAAAAGACTTAATTAGTTTTAATCAGTTTAATATGTTGATTAATTGAATTTATTAATTTTGTAATATATTTTTATATTTTAATACAAAAGCAGCTATCTAATCAAAATATGTTTATTTATATGTCAAACTAATTTGTTTTGACTTTTAAGTAGCAGAAGAATAATTTTTGTAAATAATAATTCATTGGTTTTAATCAATAGAATATTTGATCATCAGAAATTATAATATTATAATTTCTGATGATGAAATATTCCATTGCTTAAAACCAATAAATTATTATTAACATTCTTTGGGATTTTACATCATTCATTTATAAATGGTTATAAAATTTATATAAATGCCTGTATTTTTATAAATCATTTTTGGAAATCAATTCATCAGTTTAATTGAATCAACCAAATATTGATTCTTAAATTTCAATCTTAAAAAAGATAATGTAAAAACTGTATGTTTGTCATCTTTATATTTTTACTTTCAGGTTTGTTATTTTTCAGTTTCTTAGAAATGTTTATATTTTATAATTTTAACTTTATTTACACACTTCCCTTTTAGTTAAGCTAAAAAATTATATAGCTTTCATATCATGTGTTTTTATAAATATTTCTTTATATTGTGCTGTTATGCGTTTCTATATTACATTATGATCTCTTTATTGTTGTTATAGTATATATCATATCACAAACATTCATAGTAATTAAAACTGGTTGAATATTTTGGTATGTACTGAAATAACTAATAGGATTTGGTTCTATTAACAAAACTGAGTTGAATTGAGCTTAGATGTTTCCATTTTCGAAAACAGCTCTAATTACCCTCACATGTAGTCAAGCCATTCATCTCCTTCTCCAGACATAAAAAGTTTCTGAAACAGTTTAGTTTCTTATTTTTTCGTTATCTGATGATTGTGTGAAGAATATAAGTGATGATATTATAAACATGTGCTAGATGAATTTTATAACAATTATAAACCAGTATTAATATCATAAGATAAATTTTATCGATTTTAATTTATTATTTACTATACACAAATCAGATAAGCGTTAAAATATCACTTATTGTAAATTTGATATATATTAGATGCATCAAATTAACAATCAAAGGAAATTCTGGGTTTATTATATTTAAGAATTTGTTCGAGCTTCGTAAAGTCTAAGTTTTAATATAATATTCTCATAGTGATATCAATTTTAGCATTCAAGAACATATAATAAATTTAAATGTTTTTGATTAAAATAATGTATAATTAATAATGAAACAAAGAATATAAAATAAGTGATATATTTGAATCATCTATATATCAGAGAGTTGTCATAATAAATATTATGTTATAAAAAAATTACATTTATAAGATGATTCAAAGTAAGTATATAAGTCATTTATTGAAATTAGAAACAATCATCCTCCTTTTCTAATTACGAATATGTATATATGAATATTCTGTAATACTGGAAATATTATGTATCTTATAGTTAATTACTGATATTATAATATTTTAATGTTAATTTTACTTTAACTCACACAGATGTGTGGGTACTTTAATTCTAAAAAATGGGCTTATCGTCGACTGACGGTAATACAGCAGTCATTGGAGCATGATTTCCGGGTTATAGATCCCAGTCACTAATGAAAAACGGAGGATTGATTTTGCACGTCTGCCTTCTTCATACTTATCTGTAGGGGTTTGAACTTGGAGGATTTCCGGGTTTTCTAGTTTGAGATACGGGAATATGGACAATTATCTATGAAAAGCCCTTAATGAAGGTATTTGCATGGTAGCCTAAAGCTGTTGTATATAAAATACTTTATATACAACAGCTTTAGATCATTAGATAGTGCCAACTGCGGTGTCGAAGTCCAAAACATGTCGAAAACTTTGCAATGGGTAGTAATTATTTATTACATAATAATAGCATGTAAATATGGCAATTCCTGAAGAATGGTAATTCTTGAAATTACGTGAAGTTACTTAGTTAAACTTTAAACGAACTTTTTTAATTTAGTATTACACGTGTTCACACTAGTAATGGAGATTTAACTTTATTTGAGATCCCATGGGGGTTCCTATAAATAACAATATAAGAAATCATTTCGTGAAGATTGTTGCAGCAAAGTTCTTTTCGTAATGATACACTGCTAGAATCAGCAGAGCTGTCGGTGTGGAACTTCACGGAGAATGATATTTATATAAAAAATAACTTTTATTCATATAATAAAATACAATAAAATGTTCATGAATAGTGTTTTTCTTAAGAAAAAAAAAAGATTTGGAACATTTTTCCATAGATTATTGACTATACAACTTTGATCTTTTCACGGGATAAATTTTCAAGAACCAGCTTTTCTTTTGAGTGAATGGTTTATGTAGTAGAATCATATACGTCATAAATATATAAAGGTTTTAAGCATATATTTTGAAATATGCATTAATCTAATGTTATTAAAATACACCAAAAGAAAGATCAAGAAATTTAATGAAAGGAGTCAATAAACCCAAGAAAAATTCAATAGAATTCGAAACTAGTAGAAAACATTTATCTTTTTATTTAATTATAAAATGAAACTTAGGTGAAATCTCTTACAAAAAACTTAATACAATCAATAAAATTCCTTATTTTATTTCACAACTCAAATTAGAAATCAGTTTTTTATAAAGGAATACATTATCATATACATAAATTCATCTAAATTTTTACATTTTCAGTTTGCTGTAAATAAATTTCTCAATAAAACTATTTAAAAATTTAGTTGTACCTAAAATTTCTCAATTGTAGCAATATAATTTTTTCATTCCATGGATAACCTTGTATTCGCATTATATTTGAGAGCCTGATGAGTTCTGAATTAAATAGCATGAATATTTTCCTTTTGAGATCAGTTTTATATTTTATGTTCCTCCAAAATTACAGAGCGAACTTGATATTCATTATTGGAATATCATATATTCAAGTATTGATTCAATGTACTGTGCAGTTTGCATGAAAATAAATAAAGATAGATCTTCTATATATTGATAAATTTTAGAACAGAAAATATGTAGACAGTACATAAAACTACATAATTTAACAGGAATTCATGATTTAGAAACATTTTGAATACAGCCAGAGTTTAGGTAAAAATACTTTAAATTTTAGGATTTATTTATTACATATTTTCCATTTTAGGTAGACAACTTATATATAATTTCAAATGTTATGATTGGTTGTAAATATTTGAGACAGTATGATAATTACATTTAATTTATCTCAAATGATTTTTAAATGTTCTACTCAAGAACTTCAATGTCCTATTTAATATATAGTCCTAATATAAAACCCTAATATGATAAGTGTGAATTTTTACCAAAACTATAATGTATCAAAACAATATACATGTATATCAATGAATAGATAAATATAACATGTTTGCTGCATCCAATTCAGAATTGCTTGCTAATTTTAAATTTTTGCATTACGTTCTCAGAATTACCATACACTAAAATATTTTGTATATTAATAAACATATATATGAATTAATAATATTCTATAAAATCTTTAACATTGAAATGTTCAATTTTAATTTAATTTTAAAATCATGTTCTAAATTTGCTTATGATAAAATATTTGCATTATTATAAGTGTACTAATTAGTGAAATAACAGTACAAGAATATATTATGATCATCATAAAACGTGATTATTCTTACAACAGATACTAAACATAAATCAAATTAGCAAAAATTTTAAGTGTCTTAAAAAGAGAATTTACTCTATTTATACTTTGCCAGAAAACTTCGTTTATTTATTCAAGTTTCATGACTTATTCTGTAGTAAACGTTCAACCAACACTTTTCAAATCTCTCCTTATTATAAATAACGAGATTATATGGTTTTATCACGCCCTAGAGAGCTGAAATCAGAGCAATCTCTTTAACACAAATTCAACTTTGCTGGAACATGTAGGCAGGTGGCGGAAATAAAAGTACTGAAATTGCTGAGGTTGACAAACCACCAAATTGCCTTCTCCGTGATAAGAGAATCTGGAGAACACAAATCGTGACGTGTCCTTGAAGTGCAGATTCTCCGGCAGCAGATGTTCCGGTTTCCTCGAACTAGAAGTAAACGGGTGATTCAGGCAGTCGATTTAGAGCGTGTGACGTAATTCAGCCACTGCGTGACCCCTTCGTGTAATGGACATTCTATGGATCACGGACCGATAAGTCTATTCATTCGATAAAGGTCTAAGGGTTTCCTCCTATGGCGACGTGTCCATGAATGTGTAGCCATGTCTTCTCGAGATTGCCCGATAGCTAAGTATTTAAGGTGAAACAAAGAGAATAAACCCTTATTCATTTCACTTAATTTTTATTTCGAATAAAACTTTAATAAGACCTATTATAAGGCGGAAGTATTTGTTCAATGAAGTAAGCATTTTAAAAAGTCCTCAAAGAAAAACAACTGATTTATATATAACAAAGCATAAAATTTTCCATCGTTTATATAAAATATAACTAACACAGTATAACTGGATATTGTTGAATACTTAATAATAAATTAACTTTTATTTCAACTTCATGTGCTCAAAATGTCCTGAATTAAATCAGTTACAAGACTTCAGAAGCTAAAACTTTGCAAAAATTTCACTTTCTTATTAATCAATAACAATGCAATTTGTGCTTCAAACTTTCAGAGGAAAAAAAAAGCAAATATACTTAAGAATTCTCCTGATCTCATGATCTCTGTTTAAAATGGACAACAAGAATGATTATATATGAATTTAAATTTAATTTTTCCTCCAAAATTTTAAAAGAGAGCCACTGTGGTTAAAATAAAAACTGCCTCTTGTTTTAACGAGGGTAACGCCTAATTAGCTCTCTGAGAAGTTGCTTATCTTCTGAGATAATTTAATGAAAGTTTCCAGCTGTCAGTGTTTTCCCTCAGAGAAAACATCATGACCAATTTATCTTTCAAATTCTATGTTTGTAGATACAACTCATTGTCTTTTAGTTAGTTAAAAATTGAGACTAACATTAGTTTGCATTTTGTAAATTATCGTTAAATTATATATTAGTAGCATTTAGTTTCTTAAACTATTATCTGCATGCTTTTACAAATATTTTAAATTATATTTATCAATTTTTATATTTATTTAAGTATTTATTAATCAATTTTGAAATTTAAATTTTCCTTTTTTTTTAATTTCAAAACTTTGAATCTTTTCGGAATTATTTATACCAAATAATTCCATCAAATATTTATTAATCAAATACTTAATAATCAGTTACTTATTAGTAATAAAATACTAATTTAAATCAAATACTTACTAGTAAGAATCAAATACTTATTGATTTAACAATAATTTTAGATATATCAATGATGTTAAAATTTTATAGTGGATAGTTTTAAAACAAAGAACTATTATTTTTCATAGTATTGATATAGATAGTTATGTGTTGATAAATTGATATTTTACAGATAAATTCAAAATTTGATAGATAAATTTATTCTTGTTTATTGATTTTTTACTGATAGTTGTGAGAAATTTTTGTTAATAGTTGATTCAATTGTTTTTAAAGAACGACACACGAAAAGCTTCTTACTACTAAGACAAAAAAAATGTAGAACAAAAATGCATGTAGTTTTCTAAATTAACAATTGTGATGAGAAAACACATTTATTATTTCACTCTGAAACATGTCATAAATTTTTCTCTCAAAATTAGATTTATCAGAATTGAGTATTGAACATGATTGACAGGTTGATAGTTGCTTATTGACTTTTTATTGATAGTTAAGATTTTTTATTGAAAGTTGATTGAATTACCTATAAAGAAGTATATACAAAATGCTTCTAATTGCTAACACAGGATATGTTATTTGAAAAACAGAAATACAATATAGTTTTAAAATTTATCAATTGTGATACGAATATATGCTTATTATTTCACTCCGAAACATGCCATTAAATATTCTATAAAAAATATTTTTTTTCAAAAGACTAATTCCTCAACCCAAAATGAATGAGTAGAAGAAAATTATTCAGTTTAAATAATTCAAGTTGAAATGATAAAACGATTAAAAAAACCTAATTTAATTTACACAAATTATTTTTAGTACATAAATCTAATAGCGATGAAGTTGATATCTTATATTTACAATCCCAAAATAATTCCACATAGGGAAATTATTGATGATAAATTCTTGATTGTTTAAATTAAAAATTTCTCTAGTTTAGTTTGTTTTGATATTTTTAATTAAATGAATTATTATTTTCCACAAGAGTTAGTATTATTTGATTTTGTATTGCTATTCAAGTATAAACAAAAGTGAATATTTTACTAAAGAATATTCAAATTTTAATTGATCAACACAATTCTATTATCTTAGATTCTTTCAATTCTTACAATTCTTTTAGAAAATCATTATCTTAACTTGAATTTCAAGGAACATGTACCACCATAGATTATTAAAAAAATCCATTTATGCAGTTATAATAATTTTTATTTTTTAGAAAGTATGTAGCAAGAATCGAAGTTCTTCGAAAAAATTTTTGTTTCTTCCAAGTGAATTCCAGCTGTGTAGAAAAAACATAAATTCTAAAATTCAATCGACATTAATTTTCTAGTTTCCTTAGGAACTACGCAAACCGTTGCTATTCGTCAAAGTGACAACATAATCTTCTCATGCCATTATACTAATTGAATTCTTCTTCTGAATAATGCGGTCCAAGAGCTAGAATACTTGGCAGAAGTCGAACCCAACGTTTTCCTTCGCCTTTTCTATTACCTAAGAATCAGGAGGCAAGATATTACAAGTGAACTTCAGACACCATATTTGGATCAACATTAGCTAATAGCATTTCTTCTCGTTCATTATTCTTCGATTCTTATCTGTTAAGAAAAATATTATTTTTAGCATAAATAAGTGCACATCTGCTTTAATAAGTTTTTAGTAATAGCGTACACCACACTGTTTGTTCGATTATTATTTCAACAAAATTAGCTTATGTTTGTAATGATTTCTTGTATTTTTCTATAATTATATTAATATGCAAGAGACAGTGTATGCATAAAACTTTAAAATGTAGGGTTTTATATCGTACTAAACATATTATTTTAAAGAAACCTATTTAAAAAATTGAGTTTTAAAATATATTTTTATTATCTCATGTGTATTTTTTAATTTGTAAAAAATAAGTTTATTAACTATTATTTCTTAATACGTGTGTCTAGAAAAACTGTATACAGAAGGCTTTGAAACTAGTGAGTTTTCTTATTGTTTTCCTTATATCAGCCATAATTAGTATTTAACAGTGAATAAAGTATGAAAGTTTATCTTAATGAATAAATTATTTTATATACATTATATATATTTTTTATACTCGAATGATATTGTAAAATTGATAAGCTTAAGCAGGAAAGTAAAAATGCCAAATATTAAAATGAAAAATAGATCCGGCAAGTAAAGTATAAGTGATAATAAATATTTTTTTTTTATTTAGCATATACACTTATAACTTTTACTACCAAACATTTTTGTTGACCAAATATGGCGATTGAGTAAATTGGTTTGTTCAGAGAAGACACTTATATATTATTTTCTGTTCTACAATGATTTCCATCAAATGCCACGTTTTCATTCCATAAACAAATATAATGATATTTCTTCATTTTCCCTTGTATGTTTTTTTATATAACACGATGTTTCGATTGTTGCTACAAATTTAACTTACATTGTTCGTTAAGTTACATTATCCGCTTTAACAATTTAGAATGTCACTTTAGTGAAACAAATTGCCTTAAGCTCTCATAGAGAGAACGAAAGAGCACTAAACTGGTAATGTAATCTATGTCATGTGATAAACATATTAGTTAAATTCTTTTACAATAATTACCCCTTGTTTACGCTAATAAATTAGTAAGATAACATTTAATTTCTACCCCAATGCTCTTTGAAAAAATTACCAGTCAAAAGAGCTATTCTCGAGTATTTCGATGATAAAATTGCATTAAGGTGTAATGAATTGAAATGATACCAATCTGTGCTGCTTCATCAAGCTATTCAAAATAAATGTTATACTACTTATTTTTTAGATTAATTTCTTGGTGTCCGTATTTAGATCTTATTTATCTACTTCCTCACAAAGAAAAAAAGAAAATAAACAAGTTAAATGTAATTGAGTATACGTTGCCTTTTAGTGCTTAAAGATACAAGATAGTCGTGGAAAAATTTAAAAAGAAAGTTAGTTAAGCCAATATTATAATATTTATATTCATAAATTAATATATCCTTCATAATTGTATTAATATTCATAGATAATTTGCAAATACCTAAACATAAGGGAATTGTCTGAATAAAATATACATTATTTTCAATGAGACAATTATAGTTTTTTAGAAAACAAAGAAATTCAGACTCTGTGAGAAAGATTCATAAATTTTTCAATTTCTTACAATGAAGTTGTCAAAATTAAAAATGAATTAAATATTTTCCCCTGAAATTACCAAATAGCTGCATATTTTTCAATCTGAATCATTTTATCACCACACAGAACAACACTTTTTTTTTCAATTTTATTTTAAATTATATAACCCTTTTGCAGGCATAATTAAAATAATGCTTTTTCATAGATCACTAAATGTATCAATGGAAAAAAAGGCATGAAGATCTTAAAAAATAGGTTCTGATGTGTCTTTAAGTATAAAGAAAAAACTCCAAATTCATTTATTGCTGCCTTACAGAGTTCAGAATCAAATTTGAGATATTTTTTTTAACTCAAGCCCATCTATTAAGTAAGAGTAATTTATATTCAAAGAAACGACTACTAAAACAAATTTCTAAATAAAATATTTAATATTATCACTATATTTCTGCATTTATTGAAAACACTAGCTCATGAGAATTGTTCTTTAGAGCACGTTTCTTTATTAATATTAAAATATTAAGATAAATTACTTCTATAATGTAGGCATTTTTATACAAATGTGGATTTATTTTTAAATAATGACATATGCAAGAAAAAAATTATATAATTGTTAAACAACATTCAATAACATAATTGAAAATAATCTGCAACACTTATGCTCAGAAAGGCATAATCAATACTAACTTATACCTAATGTCGTTTCATTCAGCATATTTTTTCATGTCTAAAATACAATTAATAATAAGAGAAATGACCCAAAAAAATAAATGAAATCTTCTGTGTAAAATAACCCTAATATAAAAAAAAATCTTGATTATTTAAATTTTTGAATCTTTAAACTCTAATAATACTCTGTTTATATGGATTTGTTTAGTTGGCAGATATATTTTCATTAGAGAAATCCATGTAACATAATAATGTTTCAGTGGCTCAAACTTTAACATTACGCTAAACATTAGTTTTTATACTTATACTCTATTATACTTTTGAAACTCTTATTAAAAAGTGTTAGTGTAATAAAAATTCTATTTGTGACTTAAATTAAAACATTCTGTGAAATTGACATCATATGCAAATGATGTTATGATATGAAT
>JAPDSC010123135.1:102432-114774 GCA_026290005.1 Latrodectus geometricus | reverse complement strand
TATATATATATATATATATATATATATATATATATATATATATATATATATATATATATACTTACGTGATATTTTGATTTTTATATATTTTTCCATGATTTTTTTAAACGAATAATAACATAATTTTTATAAAAAATGTAATCAAACCATTTTAATTCCATGTTTTAGTTCTATCCTAATTCCAACAGAAAAAAGGGAGTTTTCTTTATTTGATTATCTCAAACGCTTAAACATATATAAAATCGAAATATTATTAATCGTACTTACATTTTTAAAATAAAAATAATAAACTAATGCACACATTCATTGAGTAGAAGGCTTTTCTCTTGCTTGTTCTTATTAAATAACATAAATACTTTTAAAAATTGTGATAAAATTCTTCCTAAAAAGAATTAATTATTAATGACAAAATAAAGTCATAATGATAATAAATTTAATTTGCTTGAAATATTTGATTGCATTGTTTGAACTGAACATTATATGTGACTAATTATTGTAAATTCTGTGAAATTGTAAGAATTATATAAAAAGTGATTTACGTTTAACAAATTTACATCTTTTATGTGCAATAAATTAAAATATCTATAAAAATTGAGTTTAATTTTATGTAAGACATTTTGCGCAGTAGGTATTTTTATTTTTCCATGATTCTTTTAGATTGGTTTTATTCATATTCACTTATAGTTTCTAGAATATTTGTTTACATTAAGAAATTGCATTTGAATAATAATTAAAATTATTTAAATTTGTTAGTTAGTTAATGCAAACGTTTTCAAGAAATAAATAATTTATGTATACGAATTGTTATAGAATTACATTGTAACAAACACTATTTTAACACTTAAAATGTATAGTGATGTTTAACCTTCTCCCATAAAACCATTTCAAGCAAAAATTTAAATTTTTGGGATTGTCAGTGATTTTTTTAAACATTTAAATATTGAAATTTCTGTCTCAGTATATCACAGTTGAATAAAATTTAATATTTATTGAAAAAAAAATTAAAAATTATTGCATTCTTTACGTTTAATATTTCAATATATTTAAATGAATCTTAATTACATTAAAATCGTCTGCTTATATCAATTGTATGTGAAACTTATTATTTCTTTCATTCAAAACATGTTACTATATTTGTTTGAAATAACACAATGAAAATACAATCTTTAAAGATTTTTATAAATATTTTTAATCTAAAATTAAAGGTTTTAATATAAATACTTAACTTTTTAATTTAAAATATTTAAGTAAATTAATTTAGTTAAAAATTAACTTTATTTAAATATTTTAAAATGTGTGACCTAAATACGGAGAAAATGTCACATAAAAACCCCTTCAATAGTGTAAGATCAATAAGCATTATTTCTTTCTCAAGAAGAAACTAACGTTTTAAATGAAAATGAAATAGTTTTGCATATATATACTCATTCAACATTTATTAAGAAATTTTACAAGTATTACTTAATATTGAATTGATTTTGATGGGAAAAATTATTAGTCTTTCAAAGCTATTACAGGGCTAATTTAGTTAAGTCCATTAAACCTTAAGTTATATTTCAATAACATTGAATTAAGTAGAATATATACTATGGGAAAATTGTTTAGCTAAATTTTTTACTTACTTTTGAAAACTTTAATAGAATTCCTAACAAGAGAAATAAATATTATCATTTATGATGACATCTCAATAAACTATTTAATGAAATGTCTGTATAGTTATTGGACAAAAAATTAATGATTTCTATTCAATATTATTTTTGTACATCTTTATTGAATTATTTTGTAAATATCATTATTATTATAACTATATGCACGAAAAATCATTAATTGTGTTTTATTTATATTAGTATTGATTGCATATATAAGAAATCTTTTTAATATTTTAAGTAAGTTATAAATGAAAGAAATGTGAATATTCATCATTTATAATAAAATGAATATCACAAAATGTTGTATTTGAATATTAAATTGGTTCGTAGAACAAAATATTTTCTCATATTCTTCTTTAATGTATTATAATGGCTTTGAAATGCTTTACTCATACCAACACATTTAAAATCGAGTGCTCTTTCTTTTCGGTCTCATGATACTTCCTTTTGTTGCTTACTGTTGCCTTTCTGGAAATGATATGTGTTTTATCTTCATTTCATTTATTTTCCTCTTTTTCTTCATCTTTTTGCTCCTTCTTTCCGCTTCCTTTCTTCTTAAGATCTTGGTTCCGGGCTCATAAGGATCAGTAGTTTTTCATAATAAATTAGAAAAATCAGAACTGCCTTTTCAGTTGAATCTCTACATGTTGTATCTATTTACCAAATATTTAAATTAACACATGAGAATAATATGTGATAAATTTTGCCAAACGTGTTAATTGAAAAAAAAATAACTTATCAACATTCAAAACAATGTTTTTCTTTATGAACTCGTTATATTTTCAACATAATTTCCTGTTCTATAACATAAATATCTTTATTCAATATCGTATAACTTGCAATGAACACAAATTTCAATGAGGAAATAATGTAAAAGTGGATGAATATGCAAATACTTTGCCATAGAGAGGAAGGAACAATTTCTAGGTGCAACATTTACTGAGGAAAATGCAAATCTAACACATTATAAAGGTAGTGGGTGAAAACTAATTTTAGATTGCGAGAGGCAAATTTATGTCAATCAAAATTGTTGTTAGAAGTTAATAAGTTAGAAAATGCCTACTAAGAAAATATGCGAAAAGATAAGAGGTTGGAAATTCGGATGAAGAGAGAAAGCTTTCAACTGCGGAGTTTACTGTAAACGAATGAATTTTATACTTTATGGATAATAAAAAGACACTTTAAAATATTTTTATTTGTTTGTTGAACTATGTGATTTATTTCATAATCACTTTACAAGGGGAATGTGTTTTTTGATCCATATATAAACAAATTTAACTTTTAAATGATACGTTTAATTCAATTATATTTCATTAATTAATGATGCTTCATAAGGGGAATTTTTAAAATAATTTTTCTGGTATGGCATAAAGTTTGAAAAAAACATGTACTATTTTAGATATTTAGCTTTATAACTTAGTTCTTAGTTTTTAATAATATTTGAAACGTTCTTAAACTTAATTTGTTATGTATTATTTTGTTTAATCATGTACTGATCCATGAATGAACATATAGCATATGAAATGAACATTCAGCTTCATTTTCTATAATAACACTGCTATAGTAAAATTTTAATTACAACATGCTCGTGAAAAGACATGTGTAAATCAATGTATTAACCAATTTATAAATTAGAAAGTTGGCGAAAAAACATCAATATTTCATATCAACAATTTCATCGTTTGACTATGTTTATACAAAAGTTTATGAAAAACCAAATTTTATAAAAAGACAGTAACTATTTTATGAGTACTTGTTTTCAAAAATAGAATAATCTTTTCTTTTATGTATAATTTTAAAATAATTTTTAAACTGCTTGATTATTAAAAGTTTATATTACCGCAATATCAGTAGTACATATTAAAACTAAATACATATCAATTAAGACTACATGAAAACATCCATTTTGAAAATAAATGGAAGGCATTTGCTTTGACTGATTTGTTAGTAACGAGAAGTGTATAAATTTCAAATAAACAATGCTTAAACAAAAATATTGAAATTTTCCGAATTGAATAAGATTTTTTGAAATGATATCATTGTAACTAATATTTAATTAAAATGTCATTCGTAGCTGAATTTTTTTACTAAATGATTATGGATAGCGAATCATTTGTTTAATTAGCAAATTTAAAATTTGGCATTGTTTTAATGTTATTTATTTTCTGGAAAATAGCACTATTTTCTATTTGTTTTTGTTTATTTAATGTTTTTTTAATTATTATTATTATTATTATTATTATTATTAAATGAACATTACGAGAAAAACATTTTACTTTAAAGAGTATTTACAGAAAAATTACTCCAACAAAAACATTCAAACAGAACCATTCTTTTAAAAAAGTATACTTTTCTTCTATATTTTGAAAATGAATATCCTTCATTAAATTTAATGAATAAATTTCTAAAAAAAGCCATTCTTAGTTTTTTGTAGCTTAGAAAACGGTTCTAATTAAACTCAAATGGCACACTTACCTTTTTAATATGTATTAAATTATTTTCTATTTTTAGTTTTAATAGTAATAAAATGAAATATTTATATTTTAATCTAATTAGTTAATAAGATAATTAGACTTTCTTTACCTTTTAAGATACACACAATTATAAAAATATGTAATCTAAATGAAAAAAAATAAAGAACATTTAGAATTATAAGAAGACATTTAGAAATTAATGTATTTCGCATGTGTCAACATTTCTAGATGAAATGAAAATGTATATTTTGATCAAATGATTACAATTATGATTATGTTGTAATAAAACAAGAGAAGTTGAGGCCAAGAAAACATTCATATAGAAAAATTTTATATATATACTGAACACTGCAACAGTTAATTATTTGCTTTGAAAAATATTTATGTATTGATTATTTTAAGATTTACTATAGCACACACACAATATGCGCTAAAATTAATTTCCTTAAAGTTATTTTTTGTCGATAGTAAAATCACATTTGTCCGTAATGTTTTATTTTTGTCAAATGTAAAATCGTATAAGTCATTGATTTTAAATAAAAGCACATATTCTCTAATTGATACCATTTGATAACTAAATTTTCATTGTAAATGTTTCAATAAGGGAATGGACTAAGGTTGAATAGAAATTTTGATATAGTTTGTGTAAACATCCAAAGTATGAAATTAAATGGAATCACAAATAATCTTCTGCCAACGCCTAGGGAATCCCTTTAAAGGAACAAATTATTAATGACTCTTTTATTAAATCACATTGAGTCCATTAATAAATGTAATATAAATTAAAAAGCAAATAATATTAATTTATATTTTGAATAAATAATAGAAAAATTCAATTATACTATCAATTATCACTCATCTTTCCAATTTTAGCTATTTATGATACAAGTGCCCATTAAGCGGAAGTTAATATATAACAAATCGGCTTATTTATTCGGACAAAAAAAATTTCCTTCTAAGGAAAGTATCTTGAGCCAAAATTTCATCCCTCGCGTTTTCATTTCTCTCTACACAAAACATTCTGAAGATTCTATAAGATGCGTAATACGTATTTTCGCTTGAATAACTGATTTAATGATTTTGGTATAATAACATTTAGCAATGTGAAATCAGTTTATTTCTGTGCAAATGCAACAAAAGAAGGAAACTCATTTTTTATATCATAAACAATGTTTAAGTTTCCTAATCAGCATTCTTTGTAGAACATTGTATGAAATATGTTGCATTTACAAAAGGATTGAATGCTTAAAGCTTCACTAAGCGCCGAAGATTTAGAAAAGAAGTCAAAGTAAACTTTGTATTGTTATTGATTACGCTCCAGAAAGGAGGAGATGTTGTTATACGAAGAAACAAATCCCCAGATTAGAAGAAGCCATTTCAAGTTAAAAGAAGATTTATCACGAAAAGAAGTCTTTAAATTTCTCTATCTATTGTGTTAACAATTAGCGTATAAGAAATAATTACACTGCTCTTGTTATATAATTTGTTGTCTCTTTACAAAATAATTAGGCTTAATATCTAGTTAATTCTTAAAAAGGATTAGACTGTCGAAAAGGCTTTTCTTAAATTTTAATTGAGTCCTTAATGATATTTTCTTGCAATGCCTTCTGAAAAATCTAAGTATTGTTTAATGTTGAGACCACACTGAGATAAATTAAATAATTGATAAATGTCTTCTTTTATCATGCCTAAGTAATTATTTTCTTCGGGGATTTTTTTGGAAATATTTTTTCAAGACTTTTATATCTTTTGAGTTAATTCATCACTAAATTTAGAAAATAAGAATGTTTATCAAGAATAATTTATTTTTATATAGTAGATATATTTTAATTTATACTTTTGACAAATAATTATCTTGTATGCATGCATAAAGTAATATGATGTATAAATTTATTAATTTTAAATTGTAAGGTATAATCATTTATGTAATATTAGAATCTTACAGGAAATACAGTATTTTTTTATTATGAAAATGAACAACTTTGTTTTCAAAAAGGATTATAAATAATTTCACTTGCATACATAATTTTCTTCCAAAGCTGGGTATGTATAAATAATGTTAGGTAATAGTGGAAACCAATATTTATACCAATTATTTTTATAATTTATTATGTCATTCATTTGGATAAATTTAATGAAAACTACAACAAAAATGAATTCATCTTTTGGGATACAAAATTTATTTTTGTAATATTTGTATCAATATCCGCATAATATTTAATTATCATATTATAACACGGATTACTATTATAATCCGTGTTATAGTGTTTACCTCTCACCATTAGTAATAAATTGTAAGTAAAATATAAATATACATGAAAATAAGTAAATATGTTCTTAAGAATAATTACTTTAGTATTTATTATGATATATACTTATTAATTTAATAAATGAATCTCATTACTATTTAGACGTGAATCTGCAATTACATTTATAAGCAAAATACAAAAAATCCCATTTGCAATTTTCTCAAATTAAACTTATTTTGAGATTATTCTCAAATTACACTTATTGTATATGTTACGCCTAAATTAAAATTACATTTTAATTTAAGCGTAACATACATACGAAATTATATTTAAAATACTTAGTTTAATATTAAGTAAATTTAAAAATCCTTCAAACCCTGTAAATAATCTTTTGTTAATATTTATTTACAGAATGATATACTTCAATTTCCTTTGACAAAAATTAAATAAATGCATAAATTAAAGATACGTTTTAATGTATAACGGGAATTAAAGCGTATGATTTATTTATAAAATTATAAAATATAAATATATTATATATTTTTATTCAATCCATATGTTCTTGAATTGAAAAATATTTGAGTAAGTATTCTGAAAAATTGATAAATTAGCTGATATTTTATTATCATTATAACTTTTCATAAGATATATATTTTAACTTTATAAGTAGTTCTAACAACTAAATTTTTTTATTCATTAATTAGATCTATTTATAGTGAGATTAATTATTTTTAAAATTGTATTATATAAGAAAATTATCTAAAACAATTCACCAAATATGGTTCAGTTTGAAAAGTGGAGCAGCGCATCCCAGATTGCCAGCCTGGCAGGTACACGACAACAACATCATCTAAAACAATTAAATTTTAATTTCTCATTGATTCTTTGCAACTCAGATTGATTTAAAGGTTTGCTTTATGTGTTTAAAAAACATATTGTGTAATATTTTCGGAAGAACTAAAATATTATTTTAGATGGAATATATAAATTGATTTGCAGATTTATATGGCATTGATAGTAAATTATTAAAATTTAATATCAGGAAAAATTATGACTCATTCTTAAGTTTATACATGTTGATAGTAGTTAAGAAGTGATTTTGAAATACGTTATAGTTATGTATCTGCATTTATTTATAAAATTTACAAGTAAAGATTTAATATTGCCACGAAATTTCATTTATAATTCAAATAAAATATTTATTTGGGAGAAATTAAAAAAATATTATGAAAATTAAATATTTTTCTGATATTATTATGATCTGACGATATTGTTATATCATAGCCATATGTTAAAATTAATAATAAACTGTAAAATTTAAGTACAGAAAACAAGTTAAGCAATAACTAAATGCACAAAAATAAATTGAAAATGACTAATAAGATGATTAGAGGAACGGTTTTTTTTTAAATACAACAATGAATTTATTTACGCAAATATGAGTACCGTTTTATTAAAATTTCATCTCTCTACAGGTACCTAAGACAAACAGTTTATAAAAAATTAATAAGGTTCTCTAATAAGTTGAAAATAACAAATAACAAAGCAAGATGCTTAACTACTAATGTTTTTCAGATTTAATGTACACAAACCCTTAAAAATTGATGTGAAATTTCATTAACAAGTAGCAAATATTATAATATATTTACTACTTGTTCATGATACTTCACTTTCATAAAAGTTAACTTAGTCACAAAACTTAATTTAGACATTTTTAATTTAAATTTTTTATTCCATAAATATTTTTTTTAATAGAGTAGAACTGAAAAAACGTTTTTTTTTTTTTTTTTTTGCTTTTTTCAAAAAGGTATTTTCAATACGTCATTTCAATACGGCATTGATTTGAAAACAAACATGTTACATAATTTCTGAAAAAACTTTATTTTGTTTTAAAATAACTTACTATTGAATTGTTACTGACAAAAAACATCCAAATTTTCTCACACTCTATTTGGATAAACTATTTCACCTACATTATTTCTGTTGCTGACAAAATTATAATATTCATTGTTCAAAATAACAAACGGCACATTTTTATTCTTTAATACTATACATTAAATGAAAATATTGTCATATTTTATATTTATCGTATTTTACTTTTCTATCAAGCTGGAATTTTAAATAAAGTCATTATTTCTTATATCTTTTTTTTTCCTTATGCAGACATATATCGACTATAATTTCAAACAGGTTCTTCACTGTGAGTAAGAGCTAAGAAATTCGACGCTGGAATTGAAGTAAAAAAATATCCGCTCCGGCACATTTAAAAGTCAGATATAAGAGGCATCAGAAAGTCATCTACATGCATTTAAACTGTTGCATTGAAATTCAAATAGCACAATATATCTGATATCGCTCTTGCAACATCTTGGATCCGGAGTAAGATTGCTTTCAGAAACTTCCATTGTTGTTCTGCTAGACAGCTGAGGTGCACAATCATAATTCGAAAACCGCTTATCAAAGAAAAGAATATTTTTTACTAAGTTAAATGGAAAAAGTTTGAAAATGGTAAATAGAAATAGTCGAAATTGCTTCGCATATTTAAAATAATTATAAGTAATATATATATGCTTAAGAATAAATATAGCCATTTTAATAAAAGTGAAGATCCAACTAATAAACTAAATTCCAATTATTTCTCATGTAATTTACTTGCAAAATTTAGCAAAATTTCATAAAAAAATTTAGCAAAATTTCATAGAAACTAATATGTAAAATTACAGTATATTATAAAAAAATTTAACTGATGATTAATCATTTTATAATTTTATTATTAGTATTTCTTAAGAAAACCGATTGTAATATTCAATATTTTGGTATTCATTTGTAATAAAATTACCTTAGCAATAACCTGAAATCAGCAATTTGACAGACTATCGTTACTTATTTTATGGAATTTTTCATTTACTTAAAAGGGATGATTTGCCATTTCTCAGTTCTACTTCACATTTTAAGAGACATACAAATTTTAAAAAAATGTATTAAATGTATAAATATTACATTTGATAATTACGTAGGAAAATAATAATAAAAATGTTATGCAAAATATCAGTAACGTTATTAATTTAATGTACTAATATTGAATATCTATTGACAGATTTAGTGTTAGTTGCACCTTTTATTTAAACTAATTTTGTTATTAAATTTATTGAAACGTTTATAGTTTGTCTTACCATGATTAAAAACATATTATTAAATCAACAATTGTAATTAATAACAATTCAGGAATAAAATATTGATATTTAATTTCTGAAATATTAAATAAATAATTTGTAGTCACATTTCCTTGAAAACAACTGGCTGAATTGAGTGATCATTATAATAATAAGAAAATTTAAACTAATATTTGATTTATCTTTAAAAAAAAATTAAAAGAGTCATTTTTTTATTTAATCAAATTTTCATCAGTTTATCATGATTTTCAAAACTCAGTTCTTTAGCATTTTAATAGAAAACTCCATTGATTTTTCAAAAACTTTAATCAAAATGTAAGATTGAGAGGACTATAATAGAAACTATTTATTCCATTCATGAAATATCCAATTGATAATTTGTAATCTGCTAGTTGATAGTAATTCAACTTTTACCAAAACACTTAGTGGCATTCAGTACAGATAAAAGCGCCAGATCCTCTAGACTGAAAGATTCCTAAATGAAATTCTGATTACACATCAGTATTATTGGATGTGTGTAAACTCGGAAGGGAATATTGGGTCTCCAAAGCTTCTTATTGATCCAGTTTTGATGAAATGACCATGGACAAGCAGTAGGAGAATTTGGTACAAGAGTTGACAGCCACAAACTGGTCGTCTTGATAAAATTTCATGAGATGCGGGCTTCTGCTGTTGACAGGACCACTGTTCGAAGTGAGAAATGTTTGCCCTCTTCGACCTTTAAAATTTTCATGTCTATCTTGTGAGGTTGAGATTATGACCCCAATTTTTATATTCAGTCTGAAATAAGGAGATGAATAATTTTAATAATTCCTTAATGGAATAGTTAATATTATGTATTATATAATATAAACTATTGGTAAAAATTTAAGTAAGAAATATTGATATCTTATAAAATATTGAAATAATATGAAAATATATTACAAATTTTAAAAAATGAATAATTCTGTTTCCAATGATGCAATTGAAAATAAAAACATTCAAAGTAGACTTTATTTATTTTAATTTTTGATCACCTTTTAGAAAGGTTACATTAAAGCGATGGAAATTAGATTTATTAATATTTTAAGATTTAATCAAAATTTATTAAAATTTTAATCACAAAATTTTAATAGAATGGCTGAAAATTGCCCTGAGGTAATAAATTGATGAACTTATTTTTTTTTTCTTTTAAAGAAAAAGAACTTAGAAAATAATAAACTAAAAACCTTAAACCACTGTACAAAGGATATTTGTGCTGCCTGTAATTAAATCTGCATTAAACATATCTGAGAGGAAAGTAAAAATGTATTTAATAATGTATATCATAATAAGTTTTTCATGAAAAATTGTTATTTTTATATTCATTATAAATTCTCTTTAATTATTTTTCCTAGACTGCTGGGACAAGGCAAAGTAATAAAAAATTGCCTTAATTAATTCCCTCATAAAATAAATGTTTTCTTTTAAGGATTAGCTAGATTATTAATTTATAAAATGATTCATATTTTGGTTTTTATCTAGCTTAGAAAATAAGCTTATATTTAAATCATAAAATTCTCTTTTTTAATACAAATTGAAACATTTTAGAAATCTCAAAGAATAAAGTAACTATTTCAAACTACAATAGAGGTATGTAATGTTTAGTTTTAAAGAAATGTCCTCATGACGAATTTATTTATTTGTATTTCTATAGAGAAACGTAATATCGAGATAATATAACAATCAAAATAGTCAATAATGTATACCAAAATATATATATTATCCTCTGCAAGTTATAAAACTAATTACAGTAGTAGGTATTACATTTTAAATAATCAACATCAACTTTATACTGAAACTATTCAGTTGTTAAATTTCTCTGCGTGGAATTAAAATCTTCAACTGCAATCTTTGAAAAAAACTTTTGCAGATGCACTCTCATCTTTCAGTACACATATTATAACAGAATATGTTTAGCGATTTTAAGTGGTCCATAAAATTTCATATTCTCCATTAGTTAAAATTACTATATATTTATTGTCTCAATCCTTTACTTATATGCATATATGAAATATGAGCATTTACATTAAATAAAGTTTTGTTTAATGAATTTTTTAAGCAACTATTACTTACATTCATCACAAAATTATTGCCTAGTACATATGGACACAAAATTTTGCTTAAAAGTGATGACCCTCAAAAATATTTTTCATCAAAGAATGAGTACAAATCACAATTTTTTTGTACAAAAAATAAAACTGTGGAATATATAAATTATTATCATTTTAGGAAATATGAATCGATTTGCTATGGGTCATGCAATTTCTTTTGTGATGAAAATGGGTTTTTTACTATTAAATCATATTTGAAACTTGGTTATATTTCTATATGGGTTCATTCATCGGGTTGCAGCAAAAGTTAATATTAGAAATTTTAGAAATTCAATCATGAATGCAAAACTAACCTAACTATACTGTGGTTCAGTGATTCGTTTTACAATTGATCTGGTGGCCTAAAATTTATGGCTGTTATGTGTCTACTAGGTGAATAGATAATATCAGATATAATGAATGTCATGTACTATCTCTTCAACATTAGAATAGGATTAAAATATTTTTCATTTACTCTGACATAATCGTATTTCAAGCATATAATTTAGTTTATTGGCAAATCAAAACTGATTTCAGAACAATGCAAGCAAATTGTTCTGTTATTTATGACACTCAAACAGACATTGTTATATTGGTTCAGTGCAAAATAACAAAAAGCATGCAATGCACTTAGTTTTTTTTTTTTCCATACTGATTTGTATTCAAGAAACAAATTTAGTGTATAT
>JAPDSC010123135.1:88519-102332 GCA_026290005.1 Latrodectus geometricus | reverse complement strand
ATATAGAGAAGACTATCGATAATAGTTCGATATTCTTCAAGTATTAATATTGGAAAAATAGTGCAAAATTAATGATTATCTAACAGGTGAATTTACTTAAAAAGTAGTTTGTTAATAATGTTATTTGCTGAAAAGCAAAATTAATTGTAAATACAACACACATAATTGCTTAGTTTCAGTGATGAATAATATATTTCAAATGTTTTCACTAAATTATAAGTTAGAATGAATGAAAATCTATTTGATAATTTATCGAATTTTCATATTTTTATAATTCGGAGACTTCTATTAAAAACATATGCCTGTTCTTTAATTTAAAACTATAATATAGAATATTAGAATTATATAAATACTTTTTAGCAACATTTCTAATGTAAATTGGTGTGATAATTTACTGTCTCCCAAATGAATAATCATATCGTTTTTATAAAATAAAACGTATATGAAGTTACTTAGACAATTTTATAGCAGTAAAAATGTATCACTTCGAATAAAATTTCTCTTGAAATAAAGAAGAAAAAAAGTATTTATTATTTTATGCTAGATGAATGTATTAAACTGAATAGAAAAAGCATTAAAATTCCGAATGCATTATTTATAAATAATCCATTTGGAGGAGAATAATAATTCTTTTGAAGAATCTCATTAATCAATTAGAGTACCACTGCCTATTTTTGCAGTTAAAAGTTTCACAAAGAGACAGTTTGAATCTTCTAAACTTGAGGAACCAATAATTAAAGGGCTAGTCATTTCTCCACCTTGATAGAAATGCATCAGAAAAAAGATAAAAATCGAACATAACAATTCGAAAGATTTTTATTCTTTTCAATCATTCCTTTCTCGCATCAGTGGTACAAATTTTTCTTCAGTGATTCATGTAATCATCCAGGTTATTTCCTTCTTTAGATTTTATTCTCTTTTTTTTCAGAAGTATATCAGGAAATGGACTGGATTGTAAGCAATAAAATAAGCGAAATTGCGACGTTTAGAGTAATTCATTTTGTCTTCGTTTCACACAATTTGAAATGAAAGAATGAATGAGCTAGAGAAGGGAATATTGATTTTCTCCCACTTAAATTATGTGTTTTCTTCTTGATTTTTGTAAGTTGTCTCCTTTTTACATTGTAGGTTAAAGTACAAATTATTGATTCATTAAATTTTACTTTCAGTTGCATCATTCATATTGCATTTACACCCAGAGTAAAACATATTCTTGATTATAAAATTGGAAAACTGTAATCCTCTAGTCAATATTATTTACCAAAAACGTTTGCCATGACAATAATTTTTTATTCCATTCAGCGTATCTCATGAGTCTCATGAAAGTAAATACTACTCTAATCAAGTTTGACTCATTCATTTGGTTGTTTTAGGAAATTTCACATCATTAAATCCAACTATTCATTCCGTGTAATTAATTCATCAGTAAAGATCAAAAAGAATTTTTATTAAATTCATTGTAGTTATATTAATAAAAAAATACGAATATTGAAAACATTTAATTGCTTCTCATGTAAAATTGTTTGTCAAGTTAGCTTTTAAAAAGTAAGTTCTAAATAAATTTCTGGCGAAAAACTTTACACTCATTAATATAAATATGCCTCATTAATTATATATGAATATATCATTACGTAAAATAGAAAATACATTTAAGGAACAAATACACTCAATATTTTAAACATTTAAATTATTTAAAAATTGAAAAAGATAAGCCTATTTATATTAATATTATTTTATTTATAAATATGAAAACACAGTAATAGATCTTTAAAAATATGTAAAGAAAAATATATCAGATATAACTGTATAATGCTTACATATTATTGAAATAGAAAAGCAATATTTCATATGTGATTGTTATTGAAGAAATGAATTAAAAAGGCACACTAGCGTTTTCTAAAACAATCTCGAAGGCTTTTCAAGCAGTTAAAAGTATTTTTTTAAAGAGGCATTAATATAATTATATATTATTTTAGTCGCTTTAAGAGAAAAACTGGTTACAAAAATGATATAAAAATTTATTTTTTATAAGTGTATTTTCTCACTACAAAAGTCTAAGTTCCAGCAGTAAAATGAAAAATAAAGTAACATGCGAGTACAGGGACATGGGAAATACATTCATTTCTGAAACATAATAAATTAATACAAAAATGAAAATAAGGTTGCAATTTTTAAAATTTCCGGATATATTTTTCCTATTTGAGACATTAATATGAAAACTATACAGTCAAAATGAACGAAAAACAATTTTAAAGGGGTTGTGAGAATGCACCATCTTTCATTTTCTTGGACAAATTTTGAAACACTTAATGACACCATTTTCTATGAGGTGACAAACCATTGCAAAATTAAGTAATTGGCATTTCTTCTGTAGACGGTACTATAAAATATATACGCATAGCTGGGTGTGGTTATACTTAAATGTTTTAGTGGAATTTTGTCTTCTGAATGAATACAATAGACATTCCCACTTCCCACGTGCAAGTACTTCACATTCAAGTTGTCATCGTCAATGACAGATAAATATGAAACGTGCTTTACTTTTAGTTAAAATGAAAGCAAGACCAACTCCTACAATATATATTTATATGTGATCTTATGACTTATTTCCAATAAGTGCGGTATAAACAGAACTAAGAATTTGAATGTGCTTATCAGGGGATATTTCAACGAATAGAGGTATATAAGAGAATATTTATCACACTTGGCCAATAATGATCTTGGTCATCTTAAATGTTCTTCGTATATTCCCAAGTTACTAATGGGCTTCCCCACGTGTTGAAAGATAAATCTTTATTTATTCGTGTACACCAGTGTTTCACAACCTTTTAGTATTCACGGCCCAATTTTCAATCATAATTTTCATCGCGCCCCCCCTCCCCACCGCATACAATAAAATATATACAATAATAATGTATTTTGAGTATTTTGAAGCTAAACCTACACTAAAACCGTAATTTTAAACTTTACAAATTACCAAGAATACTGAAATTTATTGGCATTTTGCAACACCGATCCTCAGCATTGAAAAACCAAGAATCCTATGCTTTTTTCTGCTCTTGCGTCCCGCCATGTCGGTCATTTTCACGGTTTCGCGAGAAGTTTCGATTTGTCTGGAATTTGTCTGGTCAGCAAAAAATTAAGCTAGGAACGTGCGCAGATGTGAACAAATGATTTCTCATAGGGAGAAGGAGAAAGTTCTATGACGCCAATTTCAATTCAAGACAATCTCATTCGAGTCAATCCTTCTATCGCTATTGAATCTATTCTGAATGTGTAAATTATATATAATTTCGTGTAATTGCAATTCACCGTATTAAATATTCACGGCAGCAGACTTATGCAGAATCATGGATAAATTTTTAAACGGGCGTAAGCGAGCATTTGACGTTAGACAAGCATCAACAAGTACACAGATGAGCGTGGTTCCGAAAATAAAATCAAGAAAATATTCTCAAGAATACTTAAATTTTGGGTTCACTAGTACTGAAGTAAATGAAGAAGAAAGGCCCCTGTGTATCATTTGCTCAAAAATGTTGGCGGCAGAACGCATGAAACCTAATAAACTTAAACGACATTTGGAAACGCTTCATAGTGAGTACGTAAAGAAACCCAGAGAATTCTTCGAATTAAAATTAAAATCATATGAAAAGCAAAAATCATTGTTTAAAAAAACTTTATCTGTGAATGAAAAAGCTTTAATTGCCTCTTACAAAGTTTCATATAAAATAGCCAGATGTAAAACGCCTCACACCATTGGTGAAGAGCTTATTTTGCCAGCCACGATTGATATTGTAGAAATTATGTTTGGAAATAATTTTGCAAAACAAATGCAGTCTATACCTCTTTCAAATGATACTGTTGCCCGTCGAATTGCTGATATAGCTGAAGATGTAGAGTGTCAGCTTTTGTCGAAGTTGAGTTACAAATTGTTTTCAATACAACTCGATGAGGCAACAGATAGTAATAAAGATGCTCATTTCATTGCTTATGTTAGATTTTGTGATGATTTGTCAGTAGTAGAAGAATTACTTTTCTGCAAACCAATAGAACTCAAAACAACAGCACTCGCTTTATTTGCTATCTTAAATGATTTTATGAACGAGGCAAACATAGAATGGAAAAATTGCGTCGGAATATGCACGGATGGTGCTCGTTCTATGTCAGGAAGATTCCAAAGTATTCAAGCACTTGTGAAACAAAAATCGCCACAGTGCGTCTGGACTCATTGCATGATCTACAGAGAAGCTTTGGCTTCCTAACAAATGAGTCCTGGTTCGAATATTGTGTTAACTACGGTTGTAACCGTAGTAAATTATATAAAAATGAGACCCCTGAAATAAAGAATCTTTTCCGCACTTTGTAAAGACATGGGTGCAGTACATTCAGCGTTACTATTTTATTGCGAGGCAAGATGGTTATCACGAGGGAAATTTTTGCAACGTGTTTATGAATTAATAGAAGAAATCGCCGTTTTCCTAGAAGAGGAAAACAGACCGGAAGCTGCGAATTTTCGCGATAGTTTATTTGTGTCGAAATTGAGCTACATTGTCGACATATTTGAGAAATTAAATAACTTGAATCTTCAACTGCAAGGAGCAAATACACATATATTTGATACGAGTGATAAAGTTAATGCTTTTTGTAGGAAATTGGAATAGTGGAGCAGAAATTTAAAGCAAGAAAACTTAACAAAATTTGAATGATTGTATTAAAGCTTACTAGGCTGAAGAACAACATGTAAAAGTTGTTTTTGTAACCATTGAAAATCATTTAGCAATGCTAGCAAAGAATTTTAAAAAGTACTTTCTTGCTGACGACAAACTGATATCAAGTTACAAGTGGTTGAGGGATCCATTTCAATATACTCCCGAAGGACTCTCGATCGAAGAGGAAGAAACCTTCATAGACATCATGGCAAGCGGTGAAACCAAAAGACAATTTAGTAATAAATCACTGAATTTTTGGCAGGAGTGGATGATGAGTTTTCTGCACTAAAAACAAGGGCATTTCGCATTCTACTACCATTTTCAACATCTTACCATTGTGAAACTGGATTTTCTGCGGTGGCTTCTTTGAAGACAAAATATAGATCTCAGCTAAATATAGAAAAAGAACTAAGAGTGTCTATTTCTAATATAAAAACCTCCTTCGAAAAACTTTGCTCTGAAAGACAGGTCCAAGGAAGTCACTAATAATTATTAAATTTGTTTTTAATTTAGTAAGTTGTTTTAATTTAATAAGTTAATTATTAAATATGTCGAAATGTATTTTGTTTTGTATGTGTGTGTTCTTTCCTTTCAGTCACTTAATCAATTTTTTTTAAATAACATTTTCTCTTGGATATGCTCGCCCCCCCCCATTTGTGTGCTCGCGCCCCCTAGGGGGTCGCGCCCTACAGATTGAGAATCACTGGTGTACACAAATTTGCCATAGTCTCAATGTCTCTTTGATGTATTTTCAGCATCAATTTAATCATGCATAAGAGCAAGGATTTGTGGCACTCAGGAAAACAAAATGTTAATTTGTAACATTTTCACTCAGTTTTTGAGATATAAATTTATAATTTCTTTCCTAAATAATAGCTGTCAAATTTTAAATTAGCTTGTCTACTAAAGTACTACATCGGTCTTATCAAGGATTATTAAATTATCAGACACTGGAATTTGAAAAATTAATGGTTGTTCTGAATCGTTTTCAATGTAGTGAAATTACGGAATGATGAAAACAACCCCTGTAATTCATTGTCTTATATCAGTCTATTTAAATTCCAACATTTAGAAATTTTTTTTATTCTTCTTTTTGAATTAACATTAAATAAATTTTAGAAATAGCTTTAAGTCATATATTCAAATTAAATCTAAATACATCAGCGAAATTTTAAACACTTCTTATTCAAACTTACATGCGTTAATTTTGAGCACTTCTTATAAGACTGATTTTTATGGATTTCACGTCATGAATCGGCATCAGTTTTTGTATCACGCATTTTATTACTTCCATTTATTTTTTATAGAGAATAAGTCTCTTCAGAATCAATTCAAATAAATTTGAAAAAAATTTGAAAATTAAATCAAAGTGTTATACCTACACGTACATATGTAACACATGGGATTTGCCTCAGAAAAAATTTAAAAAAGTATCTTAGTGAGACAAAGAGAATAATACAAAGCCCATATAATTTAGAATTTTGTTCAGGATACATATCAGCCCATATAATAAAATTAATTTCTAAAATAGTTTAGATTTCGATCAATACTTAAAATATGATATTTTACAGCAGACTTAGCTAGAATTATAAAAATAATTTAAATAAATTATAAAAGAGAAAATTAAACTGAACTACTGGTCATTAAAACTACTACACCAGGAAGAAATGCAGATAACAAAATGATATTTATTGGACAAATATATTATACTAGAAATAACAAGTGATTAAATTTTCAAAACATTTGGCTAGATACATCCTGAGAAATCAGTACCCAGAACAACCACCTCTGGCAGTAATAACAGCAGTTATACGCCTGGGCATTGAGTCAAACAGATATTGGATTGCATGTACAGGTACAGATGCCCATGCAGCTTCAACACGATGCCACAGTTCATCAACCGAAGTGACTGGTATTTGGTGACGAGCCAGTCGCTCGGCAACCATTGACCAGACAGTTTCTATTGGTGCAGAGGACGTGCTGGCCAGGATCTAGAGAACGTGCTGGCCAGGGCAATAGCCGAACATGTTCCGTATCAAGGAAGGTCACGGCAACACGCGGTCGGGCATTATCCTGCTGAAACGAAGGGTTTCGCAGGGCTCGAATAAAGGGTAGAGCCTCAGGTCGTAACATACCAGAAATGTAACGTGCACTGTTCAAAGCACCGTCAATGCGAACAAGAGGTGGCCGAGACGTGTATCGAATGGCACCCCAAACCATCACGCCAGGTGATGGGCCAGTATGAGGATGACGAATGCACGCTGCCAGTGTGCGTTCACCACGATGCCGCCAAACACGGATGCAACCATCATGATGCTGTACACAGAACCTGGATTCATCTGTAAAGATGACGTCTCGGCATTCATGCACCCAGGTTCGTCGTTGATAACACAATTGAAGGTGCTCTTTTCTATGACGCAGCGTCAAGGGAAGCCGCAGCCATGATCGCCGAGCAGAGAGTCCATGCTGCTGCAAACGTCGTCGAACTGTTCGTGCAGATACTTGTTGTCTTCCAAATGACCCCGTTTCTTGACTCACGGCTCGTGACATGATTGCACGATCCATTACGGCCATGCGGATAATATGCCTGTCTTCTCGGCTGCTAGTGATAGGTGGCCGCTGAGATCCCGCATGGCGTTACGTATTACCGTCCTGAACCCATCGATTCCATATTCTGATAACAGTCATCGGATCTCGACCGATGCGAGCACCAATACTGTGATAAGATAAACCGCAATCCCGGAACGCTACAATTCGACCTTTATCAAAGTCAGAAACGTGCTGATGCGCATTTCTCCATCTTACACGAGCCATCACAACAATTTTTCACCAGGCAACAACGCTCAAATGCAATTTGTGTATGAGGAACCGGTTGAAGAATTTCCTCATTTAAACACAATGTAGGTGTCGCTACTGGCGCCTGCTTTGTCTGAATCCGCTGAAAAGCTAATCATTTGCATATCACACTATCTTCCTTTCGTATAAATTTCACGTCTGTAGCATGTCGCCTTCTTGGTGTAGCAATTTTAATGGCCAGTAGTGTATTTTATATTAAAACCAATTTCAATTTTATCGTTATATTTAAAATAATTTTATCATGGTTTCTCCAGTTGAATTGGAGATTATTTAAGTTTTATGAATAAATAAGGAAAAATCATTTGACCTTATTTTTTCAAATAAAATTATTCAAGTTTACCTTATAATATCCCTTAAATATAGTACTAAAGAATGTGAGTATTATTTTCTTAGAATATTTTCCTTCTCAAGATATATACCGAAAAACAATATGTAACCAAACTGCATTACATTAAAATAAAATACAGTATTAGAGAAATGTTAATGTAGATTTTTCCAATTAATAACAAGAAGAGACCATATTATATATTTATATTAAATATTTTATCTCTAAATGTATTTATGTAAAATTAAGTGCGTACTTAAAAATAACAATTACAACAGTAAAAATTTCATTTCTAATATCTCTTTAAAAAAGAAAATGAGACTTTTACTACTGAAATTATTTTTTTAATGTATAAATTAATACATCCTTAACAGAAAGACATTAAAATGTTTTTATTTTATAATATATTTAGCATGTGGTTTAGAAATGAATTACAAACTAAATAAGATATTTCATAAATTTTAGAATTTGAAGAATTGCCTAGTTGGCACTGCATGTACATGAAGCTGAATAAAATATGCATCTAGAAACTTTCTCTGAAAAAAATTAGAATTCTGGACTTCTAATTTTATCAGAAATACTATATTGTTCTGGAATTTTTTAATATAGTTAAAACCCAAAAATGTATTTCGGGACTCAGAGAATAATCTTCAAATGTTATTCACTAGGATCAAAATTATTAATGATTATATAATTTAAATTTAGGAATAAAAGCTAGATTCAACTTAAAATTTAACTCAATAGCTTCTCTCTTATGGCTTTTTAAAATAAAAATGTCTCGATAATTAAAATGCATCAATGTTTCCTTTTCTGTTTACAAAAAATTTGAATTTCTCGTTTATTTGTATGAATATGACAAAAAATTGAAATCTTACGAATTTTTAATTGTTTTCAACTAACTGCTCTCTCAACTTTCCATTTTGAAACTATATGTAAGTCTAGATACTTAGTGATAGCTCTTGAAGTATAGGTTTTGTTTTTGACTTTTTAAATATTTTTCATTACTTCCAAATTTTTTAAAGATTTATATATTTACTTGCATATCTAAATATTCCTCAAGTCTGACTACATGTAATAAGGAAAACATGTGCCTCAAATAAATCTGTAGTGATTGCAAATTTTGTCATTTATATAAGAATTGAAGTCATTAGAAGAAAATTTTCTTTAGATTTTTGAAATTGCAAAGTTATTTAGTTTTCACTATCACAATAAAAGTTTAGAGAATAAAATAGTTACAACGAGTTATTTTGTTTGAGTTATGATTAACCAATCAATAAAAAACATATTCGAGCCATTTGTCGTTAGATAATTTATTAAAAACCATTAAAAAGACACAATAAGATCATAAAAATTGGAAAAGTTTTTATTTTTTAAATATGTATTCTAAATAGTTTTTCATTGGTCAATATCAAATAAGTTTATGAAATGAATATTTAAATATTCATGATAATAAATTTATTATCTATGAAATGAAGTTTTTATAAAATCCTTGAAAGTATCGGACACACTTGATAATATGAGCTGCGAGGTCTTGCATTTGAAGAATACATCAAATAATCACAATAATAACATTACTAAACACAAGTCCAGAATATCTTTCCATAAAATTATCAATCATTTTTTGTACGATTAAAAAATTAAGGTCATTGCAAATGTCATTGTTTATTTTGTTAAACATTTTAAAATGTAAGCATTTTTGATTCTTCAAAAAATTAATTTCCCTAGAATAAATTAAATTTTCTTTCTCTCTCTTTGATGTAAGTTAAGAATGCATTGCTTTTTAAAAAACGAAAGATAATCTGCTATTTATTTTAAAAAAAATCATTTCTTAATTGTGTATTTATTTTATCGAATTATTCTTGATGATATTACGATTATTTATTACCAGAAAAAATTCAGTATTTTTAATTAATACAATTTGAAACTTTCTATTTTGCTTAGAACAAAGTGTCTTTTTTTTATTTATTCTTTTACTTTTTAATCAGGAAAAAAACAAGCGAAACAATATTAGAGTCTTTCTTTTCACATTTCCTTTCATGGCTTCACATTGGGGGAAGATTTCTTAATCAAGCTTTAAGTTTAAGAGTCCTCTGTTTCTCAGTAGAAGCACTTGTTCATTTATAAGTATTTAGATGTTAAATTTCCAGAGATTCCCTAAATTTAATTAGGAAGGCATTACAGAAACACTCTACTGCGTCCTTTCCTACAGTTACGACTTGATAGATTCTTCTGCTTTGAAGTTGAAGGATTAAGAACTGACATATTTTCTTTAAAGCAGCCTTAGAAATAAATTAAATTTTGAACAATTTCATGCGGCTTTTGATGTTTTATCAAACATACGGTTTTGAAAAATATTTCTTAATTACCTTTATATATTGGCTAACTAATATTTTTAATGATGTTTTTTATTTTAGAATCATAATCATTACATCTCACATAAAATCTAATTATAACTCCTTAAGAGAATCATCATCATTTTTATAAATTTAAAATTAAAATATTGCATGTAAATTAATATTAAATGTAAATTTTCTTACAGCATAAATTTTACGAACGTTAACTTCATGATTAGGGTTGATTTTTGAGTTCTTGAAAGGATTTACTTTGGAAACTTTTTACCATTATGTGTAACAAATTCAAGTGGCATTTAGATCTCTAATTATTTAGCTTTCTATTTAAGTTAGAACGACGATGTATTTTTAATTTTACACTACTTTCAAAGTCTGCTTTCATAATAATCCAAAGATTTAATAAATACGCTTATTTAAGAGTAGTTATACGTTTGGTAAAACTGGTTTTAAAGGGCTCAATTATATCATTTTTCAAACTTATCCCTTTAGTAATTTTTATGAAAATATTTTAGATTAAAACAATATACCTCAAATAATTTTTGTCAAAAAAGCTAAATTAATGACGTATTTTGTGTTTGATTTCCTTTAATTTTTTTCCAATGAGCAACTCAAATCTAAAAATGAGTTAATTAGTTTTGCCTAGTAAATAAATTGTTTTACAAATAAATAATTAAAATATTCACAAAATTTGATTGGAAAAAAATCATTGACATTGAAGTTTAGAAATGCAAAAATCAAGAGATTTAAAAATATTTATGCCAGTGATTTCAATATAGCAAGTTACGTTGGAGTTTAGAATTACAATTTTTTCGATTTAATTTATTAAAAAAGATAATCAGAGAGAGATAAATGTTGTTTTTGTTGTCTTCAATATCTTAGCTTGGTAAATAAGGTAATAAGTTGTGTTTAACTGCATTTTTTACAAATTTCACTCAATATTCAGAATAATAAGTTTTATTTATTTTGTTATAAAAGCAAAATTACTATAATTTTTTAGAAACATATTTCAATCAAAATCTGTATATTTAAAAATAAGTAATTTTTATATTTTCGTACACGTTTAATATAATATATTTGAGTTAAAACAAAACTAATATTTTTTTTTTAATTTTTTTTTTATTTTCAAGTTTATAATATTATATTAAAACGTTTCATATAATTCATTAGTTCAAAGTGAATATTGTGGCACATCACTTCCTTAAATGTAGCCCATTTTAAAAGTTTGAATTATGTAACAATGTGTAACGATATGAAAATACAATAATATCCAATTAAATTATTTTATGTCAAAATTTAAAAATAATATGCAGTACTAATACATACACTCAGAAATGAATTAAAAAATATATGTGAGGAACATGATTTCTATTTAACTAACACATTAAATATTTTTTTAATATTTATAAAATACAAAATTTTAATTTTTTATAATATTGAAGAAACTATTTTATGATCATGTATAGATATTTAAAATAGCTTAAAAAGGTATTGCAATTGTTTGATCTGCCTTGCCGGAAAAATAGCTAAGCAGATATACTAAGAGTAAATTCTTGAAATAAATAAGATTTCATTTTAAATCTCTATCACTTCCAGTTTATGAATAATTGAACGAAATATATGCAAAAACACAATGTATAAAAATAGTTTTGATCAGCGAAAAAGGAGTCAAACATAAAGATTTCAGAGATAATCTTCAAATGTTTGTAAATTTTACTGTTAATGCATTAATTTTATATCTGTTTTGTATACTAGTTTAGGTTATCAATCATAGCTTGCATATTTTATTGATGTCTTTTTAAAAATGCATCACTTTTAAAAAGGAATGCAAATAGATATGGGATAAATTTTGAATTTATGTTACCTTTTAATAAAATTTGAAGCTATTGAAGTAAACACAAAATACATGTAAGGAATATAGAATCTACTGTAGACAATAAAAAATTGTTTAAACAATATTGATTTTGAAATTGAATTAAATTGTATGTCTTAAAGCAATTTTAAACTGAAATGTATGAAAAGCATCTCAGTGTGTTATGGGAAATATTATGAACATTACGTGAAAAATTTCTGTTTTTGAAACTGAATTATGTTCTGGAACTATCTTGAAATACGCAATATTATAAAAAGACCCTAAATTGTAAAAGTGGCTTCTAACGACACATTCTTTTGTGAAGTAATTTGTCAAGACTTCTTTAACACGACAACTTTATTTTGCATAAAAATTGTGTGAAAATTCAATCACATACTTGCATTTCACGTGCAGCTTTATTCTGTAATAATGGTGCATACGACTTGAACATGTTGCTGGACGTCTCCAGTTAATTTCTTGAAAAACTACGGACATACAATAAATAATGCAGTAAAAACATTATAATCTGTTACTTTTAGTGACTTCAACGAAACATAAAATTAAATATAGATTTTCGAGTTGCGAAATTCATCAGAACAGTTCAAATAAAGTAATCTTTATATTTCCAAAGTGTTTTTGCAAACGTTTGCAACTGTTTGTAGCAAAAGGTTCACAGGGTAATGGTCTAAAGGTCACCCACTTTCAAAAAAAAAAAAAAAAAAAAAAAAAAACTTATATTTAAGAATATTAAAATTTTATATTTGCTGTATAAGTCACTTGGCATCCATCAAATTAAACATATTTGGAATATAGTGGAAAAAAGTTGGAAATTTTTCACTTCATTCTTCAAATATGGTATCTGTTCAGGATTTTAAATATGAATGCGAGATACTTTACCTAGTTTTACCTGAGAAGCCCTTGTTAACTCCCCACTCAAATGACTTTATGCATTCCTCAAATCAAAATGATACGTAACTAAACATTAAATACTACTTTTTTTCGTAACGTAAGATTAATTTTAATAAATATGTAAAAGAAAATTGAATCATCTTAAAATATTTGCATAAACAACTTAATGAATTTCCAAATTATTTTCAATTTTAGCAATATTTATTTTTTTTGTTTTATAAATTGCATTTGTTTGAAAATGTTAAACTCAGTTGTTCTGCATTGCATTTTATTGAGCAATAAAAATATTACAAATTGGTTATAAACTGTTAAAAAATGTGCTTGTGTGTGTGTATAAAATGTCAAGACACGGTAACACATAGTCTCAAAATTCGCTAAAGCTACTGTACTATTTTGGAAAGTAAAGTGGTATAATCTAATTCCTCTTTGCTATTTTACATAATTTTCAGACTTGCCATAAATAAGAATTCTAAAATGAACTAACAGCTATGGAAGAACATTGATTTGAATAAAATGGTAAGTCATTAAAACTGATAAAATGAATATTTTCAATATATGCTATCTTAAAATTACTAAGAAACATAATTTGAATATGCAACAGAAATGTCTTAGGTATATAATCAATCGCTACTTTTAGTTTAGTTTACTAACGGTATGCTTAAGTGCAAAAATTTAAATTATAGGAATGTTAAATATAATATATTAAATATATATAGTAAAATGATTATACTTCCTAAAGTGAGCTTTAGATGCTACATGAAGAATGGATTTAAAAAAAAAAAAAAAAAAAAAAAAGAAAAAAAAAAAAAAAAAA
>JAPDSC010123135.1:73063-88119 GCA_026290005.1 Latrodectus geometricus | reverse complement strand
GATTCTAAAATATGAATCCTATTTAAGTGAATAAAAAAAGTTTATATTTGATTTATTATACTAAGAGGATTTTCATATTCATAGAAAATAAAAAAATAAAATCTCATAATTTAATAGAAACATTACTCTGCTTTTGCTAATAAACTGAAAATATAATTATCACTTAAATGAACGAACCCTTAATTTATGGTTTTTAAACTCTATATAAGTATCTTTATTTCATAATTTAGGTCATAAAAATTCTTTAAAAAACTTTGTAAAGCACATATCATTATAAATATAATTGATGATATATGTTTTAAAAAAATAATATTATTTTTTTAAAGTATTATTGAGTATATTAAATATATATTTGAATCTAATTTTTCTTCATTTTGAATGAAGAGCTTCTATTTATGTCAGTAATATTTTACTCCAATATTTTTGCTTTAATAAAATACTTTCCCAAAGTATAGAAATTAATAATCTACAAAGTAAATTTTTTGTGTCAAATTCCTTTAATTAATTGAGCTGAATATTAATTTAGCTACACCATAAAAAGAACTCGCTATAATAGATTAAGTTACAGATCATTAAATCAAGAAAACCTTAAGAGCTCCTTAATCCTTTGATGGAAAAAAAAAACTTCTGCCTGAACTTCCCCTGATTGGTTAATAACATTTTACGTAAAAGTCAAATCCTGTCTGAAAAGAGTTTATGTAACGCCACCTGGACTTAAGAAGCATCTAAAATTTATGTGACATAGATGGGGTGGCAAGTAAATACGACATTTTATAGAGAGTAGAATTTAAGGGAGAAGGTTATATATAAAACATGACAACCTAAGATAGTCCCAGTTTTCTCCTGATTCGCTGATAGAAAGGCTCTGTTGTGCTAAAATTCAATACTTGAATTTCTGAGGCATGTATTTTGAGTAAAAAGGCTTTACAAAAAGGCCATGGCTTCCTTTTATCTTCTTAACTCATACATCAAAAATGATTGATGGGCAAAATGTTAGAAGAAGGTTGCAATGGGATGGACAAAAAGGAGGTATTCTTATCTGAGGAGGTGTTTTTTCATCCTTATCACCATCTATATCAAATTCGGTCTTTTTATCGGTGTCCTACAGACCTGTCTGTAAGACGGAACCCAAACTCACAAGAGTCCTCATAAATCATTAAAGTGAGGTAGATTCCTATTTATGCGCTTCTTGCCTGTTCATGAGGCAATAAGTAGCTTTTGAATGCATTCAAATCATCTTCTCTTTATAAAATGCTTCTTTAAATAATAAGAACCAAAATCTTATCATCTTAACTTTTATTTTCTCTCTCCAAGAGGAAATCTATAAAAATAGTTTTCAAAACCTGTTTTCTTTTTCAAAACATATATGAATTTTTATAACTTATGTATGAGAATATGTATCTTAATTGTATTTATACTCTTCTTATAGTGTATGCTTAAATTGAATAAATAATAAAATCTATCAATTGATATTTTTCTCTTTCTTCACTAAACACACTATGGGGTAAATTTTATTATATTTAATCATGTTCCTTGAATAAGTACTGTGTAACGTTGGCAATGTTAATTGTAGAATCTAATATAAACAAGCATGAATTTCAAAAGAGTAAACAAAGAGACATTTTGAATGTGATTTATAAGAGGGAAATAATGATCAATATTCTAGAATTTATATTCATAATGTTTTCTGTTCAAGATTATCAAAATTACAAAAGTCCCAATTATTATATGGACATTTTATAATAATATAAACATATATAGGCCTGTTGTTAGTTATATAAAACAAACGTATACCAAGGAACTTGATTCTAAGAGAATATTTATATATTAATCACTGCTTTATGCTTACAAATCACGTTGCTATACTATCAACTCATTTAAAATGAACTAAAATTGCATCATTTGATATTTTGAGAATTTTCAGAAACTAACTATTATTTTATGTTCTAAATAACAGTTCTATGAAAATGAATACACATGAATAAGTTCATAAGACAAATCCAATAATTATCTACAGAAACTCTTTCAGAATTGGCCTACAAAGTATGATAGAAAGTCTGGTCATATTTGTATATAGAGAAAAACTATTTTTGCTTTCAAAAGCTAATAAAATTATCCTAAAGTTGATTTAATTCTAGAATGGCATCTTTAAAACGAAAAAGATAATATTAATGAAAGTACATTTTATAATAGCCTTAATATTAAAGAAAATAAAATGAAAAGTTAAGAAATTTGCAACCACGAATGATCAATTGATTGAATTTACATGGGGCATACTTTTTCTAAAATTGCACTTTAAAAATTCTCTTATACTCAAGTACTCTTCAAAAATAATTCTTATTTGTTCCTTTAAAATAGCAATAATTTGATTTTTATTATTTAATAAATTTGATACTAAGGCCTTAAAATTAGAAATGTAGTTGATAATGAATATTCTATACTTTTGTGGTTTTATGAAAATATGCGGAATATATCATTTAATTATTCTTGTATATATGATTAATTTAAAAAACTTCTAATTTTTAAGCTGTAAAATCTGTATAAAAATCACATTAATTGTTAAGCTGTAATTAAGAATATTTTAATTAAATGATTAGAAACTAGTTAAAATAATGTAAATAACCAAAATTATATATATATATATATATATATATATATATATATATATATATATATATATATATATATAGTTAACCAAATTTACATTATTTATATAAATATAGAATAAAGTGATAGACAGGATAGTCAATTAGAAGAGAAAATAAGACAATCAAACCTAAAATATTATTTTTTATAATTACGTAAATATTTCATACTTCTAAATTTTACTTCTAATACTATGACTAACAAAACACATATTAGATATTATAAAAAGCAAGCATGTAACAAATGGTTGAGGGTTATTAAATTAGGACATAAAAATTACTGAAACTCTTAGCCATAAATATACTAAAATCGAAATAAGTTTGTTAATATAGAAAGTCTCTCAACTGTTGAGAATGATAAAACTCACAGTAAGAAATTCTAACTTTATAGAGAAAAAATACAAGCTTGATATATGACAAGAAATGCTAAATTTCATGGATCGCTGAAGGTGGCATTCTTTCCATCAAAATAGATGATCCAGAGCAACATTGTTTATGATAGCGTCACACCATTCGTTTTAGAGACTATGCAAAAAAAATCAATATTTTATCCATGATTTTGGTGGACACAGATTTTTAACACTGTCAACATCAAAATATTTTGCTTTTATGCAACAAAATTTCTATATTTTACTTCATATTTTAATTAATTTATATAATGTTGAACTAATAATTGTTCTTTTATTTTACTATAAGAATACCAATATACTTAATATACAATTTTGGAAGGATTTTTTTTTTATTTTATGGTCTAATATGTTATTAAAATAATATAAGTTTTGTAACAGTAAACAATGCACTTGTAAATAAAACTATATACGTTTTTCATCCTTTATGTATACTATTTCCTTTTTTTATGATTGAATGATTAATGGTCTGATTTGAAATGCTACAAGTCATGGATTCAACTCCCAACCCAAGTACAAAGGTTTGCTTTTTGGATATTATAGTCTAATTAATTTTCATTTTTATTTCTTGATATTGCATTTTGGACAGCATAAAGAATGAGAACTGTTCTAAAGTATCTGTATATCCACAGATACTTTAAGTGTGTGTTTCTAAACTTTACACCAAAAGTATCTATTTCTAGATACTTTAGGTGTGTGTGGCTTCTATGAGGTATTTTCAAAGATAGGTGGTGATATTTCATTTTTTGCAACCAAGAAAACAAAATCCAAGAGCCGATAGACGCGCATGTGAATAGAATAGGTAATCTTCATTTTGATGCTGAATAGGGGACATTTGTAATAGCTTCAACCTGATGTGAGACCTTCTACGCGTCCATTGCAAAATCCTAGAAAAATGTTCATATTAATTGGGAAGTATATATGTATTTTAAAAGGGAGGAAATCTGCTAAATTCCCTAACTAACAGAGATAGATTCATACATTAAGTAGGAAGAATTAAAAAGCAACGTATGAACACTCTTCAATATTATCTGTAATCGAGAGCAAAACCTTGCATCCAGAAAACCACAAACCTTCCACTAGGACATAGGAAGTACTAATTAATGCTCTTTATTAAATTGTAAAAATGATGACCATAAAATAACATACAAAATCAATCATTTAACCCTTCTTTCATTATTCGATATTTTTAAATTAAATCATTTTACCCTGTAAACTTTATTATTTCTTCTTTTTCACATGGATGCCATAACATTTCTTTAATACCTACATTTGTTAATTGTTGTACAGAAAATCTGCTTTGTAATGAACTTTCATTGAATATTTTTATATTTCTTAATTCATTGTAAACTACCCTTTCGATATGAACTTTATTTAAAAAATAAAAATAATAATTAGTAAAATTTTATGAGTAAGCATTTTATCAACATAATTTTTCAAATAAAAATGTATCTCTAGTAAAATGTAAATTTAAATATATTTTAACACATAAATATGACTTACACACACATATATGTATATGAGTTATTTTTTTTTCTGTTAATGATCTATGAAAATGCCTAAAAAAAAAAAAAAAAAAAAAAAAAAAAAAAAAATCTGAATTCAGATCACTGTGCTTCCTTACAAAGTTAGTAAAAACTGAGGCTTTGCCTTTGTTGACATGGACATGAGGAAAAATCTAGTTTTGAAGTAATTAACATTAATCAGACCGTGAGATCAGCATTTAAAAAATGAATTACTGACGGTTGCCCCTATTATTTGATAAGAGCTCGCCCTGTGTGAACCCCTGCATGGGGAACGTAATTTAGATGACACTTCCACACGCTTGAAGTAAAGTTGATTTCATTAAAGAAAAGTCGGGGAAAGGGGAATTTTTGCATATTTTTCTATCATTAGTGATAGACGGAAAAGGGTGAGATAACAGGATTCTGCTTTCAAAGCACGTGTGAAGGCTGTATGGGTGAGAAAAATAATGTCACAAAATGTGTTTTAAAATTCAAATTATATTCTTGATCATATTTTAATTACTTAAGATGAGAAACCTGTATTATCTTTTAAATTTTATGTACATATAAACTGAACAAAAAGATAAATTTTGAAGAAGAAAGTGTAGAAATTTGTCATCACGGGTCAATTCTCTAATCTCAAAAAGTTAGGCAAAAATTAAAAATGAAAAATATAACTCGAAAGATCATAAATATTTGCATAGAGGGTTAGGAATATTTACTTACATTAAGCATTATTTAGTCGCATTATTAACCCCTTGAATTCTGCATTCTGTTCAAGTGATTTGTGGTTACACTTTAGAGATTAAATAAAAGTTATTCTAAGAACTAGAAAGAAACTTAGTTGAAAGAGTTAAATAGAAACTAAAAATAACATTGGAGAAAGAACTAGAGTGTTTGTGTTCTAATGAAAGAAAATAAATGATTTGTAGCAGAGCCAGTAAATATATCATTATTTTAATCTGATATAAAGGCTATCTCTAATCTGTTAAATGAATTTATTTATTTTGAATTAAGAGCTATGCTTTTTTAGACAAATTCAAGATTAATTTTTGTTTTTAAAATTAATGTATATATATAATGTAACTTTACGTTTATTATTTACTTTAACAATTAGGTAATTAGAAGATAAATTGTCAGGTTCATAACAAACAAAATTTAGAAAAAAAAAGCTACATTTTTCCATCATTACAACTTTTTTCTTTTCTACAAATCGATAGTCTTTTTTTTTAAATCATGTGCTTATCCCTTTTTGTTGATTTGAAAATTCAAATTTCATAAATCAATTACATAAAATTATATACTACGAAAGATATTGTGAGAAATATGCCTTCTTTATATTAGAAACATTTTAAACTATTTTTTTGATATTTTAAAGTACACTATAAAAAGGGAGCAAAAGGTAATACAAATATTACAAATATGCTATTAATGGCAGTGATATATTACTTATGTTAAAACACTAATACAATTCAACTACACAATGCATCAAAATAATATCTTTCCTATTCGGATTGTTATTTAAGATTTTAAATCATAAAAATAAAAAATTTAAAGTCTTAAATGCTAATTTGCCAGTTTCTAAGTCAGAAAATACTTAAAAAGTTAGTTAATTTTTAATTTAATATAAAAGTTATGATTACTATGTGTAGTAAATAAGTTATTTCACTGACTTGACTATTTGAATAAAAATCGGTAATCAGAAATTTTATGATCGTCAAATCAAACAATGTCCTGCAATGCATTTATTCACTTCTAAGCATCTTTTTTTCTCAACTTCCCTCACAGAACATATGATGAACCATAGTTCAAATAAGTGAGGATCTATATTTACAATAATATAATAATTATTTCGATTTTAAAGTTAAAATATGATTCCTTCCGATGTCATTTTGTGATGTTAAGGACATTGCCTACTAATATCCTCAAATCAACGTAAAATAAAATAAACTAAAACATTTTATCACAAATCTATTATTTACAATTGTGAAGCTGATATGATAATCAGTCAAATATGACAATTGATGTAGATATTCATAACATTTCCAACCCACACTCACGTACCTACATGCCAGTAAATTATTTCTAATTTTAATTTCTCCTTTCAGCAAAACATCTAATAGGAATTAAATTTCATCTTTAACTTGTATATAATTAATGAATATACATATTGAATTACATTAATATCATATTATCTAAAGATTAGTATTTATAACACATAATTGATGGAGTTTAATTCATACAAACTTAATGCGTTTAAAGTCTATTTGTCAATTACTTCACTAGAATGAATTAATTGAATTTATATACTTAAAATTATAAAACTCTATTTTAAAGCTATTAAATTGTATTTACTACAGCTATTTACAATCTGTAGCTAAAGAAGTAATTAATTTCAGTTTCATTCTCCATAGATATTTTGATTAAATAATTTTTTACATGTGAAAGTAATAATTAATTTGAGGTGTAAAATATAGTGAAAGTCTTATGAAAGAATGCTTATTTATATCTTTATCAATATTCCAATGCATCAAAATGTTTAAAAAGCTGATTGCAAATACAAAAATTTTTTGTTTCATTTGAGTAAAAAAAAAAAAAAAAAAATGTTTTTTCGTTTTAATTAGAGATATTCTAGATAACTTAACATAAACAAACTTCAAAATTCATATAAAATATGAATTTATTAATACAATAATTTTTTTCAAAATTTAGAAAAGTGATAGATAATGTAAAATTCACTGTGACACTAGAAAAGTGAGGTCAACATTTCTCACTACCTAAACAGAATATATCGTTTAATCTAGCATATTGCTTAAAATATTAAATACATAATTCTTTTATCATGTTTAAACTGAAAATATAAATAGAATTATCTTTCAAACTTACAATATAATATTGAATATTTGATGAATGTAGTAAGACAAACTTAAAATTTGCAAAGTTATAAATACATACCAATGAATGCAATGTTTAATTTTATAAAAAATACTTGCTTATTGACTGATTTGAGGCATTATCATTCACTTTCCTCATAATTTAGGAAAATGAGTACTTCCTCCTTAAAATCGATAAAATTGTATAGTTTGCAAGCAAGCAGAGAAACTCCTGAACGACGTTAAATGCTAGATGAAAACGTATTCTGACTATATTGGTCACTTTCTTTTCATCATTTTCTGGTAACTATTGCTCGATCCATAGAAAGTCTTACCAAGCCTAGTTGCTCCTGAAAGTATATCGCCCCAGGTGGTTGGGATGGAGCTCCCTTGGGCTCCATGGACAATACTTTTTCTCCAGGGGGAGCTGGGATTGTCCACACCAGAACAAAAACAAATCGACTGAAGAGAAAAAAAAAATATTGGGAAAAGCAATAAGATCAAGATAACAAGTGGTGTCGAGAAACGAGGCTGTTCCAAAATAAATATAGTATTTTTAGGCAGTGGTTAATTCTCAAGGACAAAGTAGTGGTTCATTTTTTAAAGTCTGCCGATAAACATTTATCAAGTAGGAAGTTATCAGGAAAATAAACGCTCAAAATTGAACTAATCCAGAAATATAGTTGATCTTTTCTTTTTTGTAACACAAGTGTTTTACTTGGTTTTAATAACTTTATCAAAATCGGTAAAATTAATAGCTGTGAAAATAATATAGTTTTAATGTTTTAGTTCGAATACCATTCATTACTTATTAATATTATTTTTCTTATTTTCAAAATAATTGAAGAGCTATACTATTTACTGATGTCATTTCACTTAGTAAAATGTTTATGAATGATATAGCCTGATGTTAATACATGAATAAAATAAGACCTGCAACAAGAATTATTCATTCACAAAAATGCATTATTCAGCCTAACATTTTTGTTAAGCATTTTTTATTTGTATTTCATAAATTACTTTATTGATATGCTAATTAAATCATTCATTTAGTATTAGGAAAGAAATTTTAAAAAATGTAAATTAGAGGTAGCAAGATGTTTTATCTTCAGTTTGATAATTGTTTGTTAGAAATAGCTTTCAATTATATAACATTCATAAAATGAATATTAAATATCAATGATAAAGAAAAACTCTAAGACAATGAAGTAAGTAAAATATTAATTTAAACATAATTTAACAATAATCATATCCTAAACGTTAAAATTTTTAATTTAAGGAAAACAACATATCATCTGTGCAAAATTAGTAAGCTTGTTTTTAATTTTTTTATGCAATATTTAACAGATTTTACTGAAAAATATTCAAATTTTTTCATGAGAAATGAAAGAAATATTGAAATTTTGGTAAATAGATAAAAGTATATCCAGATGTAAACATTATAAAAGTTCTGTATATCAAATTGTAATATTAATTGCTACATACAGAGTTCTTAAGATATCAGGAACATCATGTATTTTCTGAACTTTACACGAATGTGAAAAATTCATATAGACATATCCCAAAGAGTATTGAAATAGGAAATTTTTTTTGCCTGTAAAAATTTTAAATTAAAAAATTTAATTTCATATAAAAGTACAGGTTCTAACAAACTATATTCAATTTACCTTTATAACATTTATATAAATACTTTTCTAATGATTTTTTTCATCATTAAAAATAAATAATTTATAGTTCATATAATTGTGAGTTCCAATTAAAGTTCAATTAAAGTCCAAATTAGTTTACCACCAAACAGGCCTTTTTTGAAAAACAATTATATCATTGAAAACTATGAAAAAAATAAAAACATTAAAATCTGTAGCTAGTATGTCAGTTCTATTTCTGTTTGTATTTATAAAATCTAGTGTCATATAGCTGATAACAATGAAAATTAAGAGTAAATTTATATTTAAGCTGACAATATTCATTGTCGGAAAAATATATTCCAAGTGTAATAGTTTTAAGGATTGAAAGTTCTTTTGAAAAATTATTACTTAAATTATAATGATTGTTATATGGAACCAATTCTCTAAGTATTGAAATAATCTACACAGCAATATTAAATAATTTTAACCTAAATTTTAATTTAAAAAATAATTAGTTTTTGTGATTATGCATTTTTTATCTATTCATAAAATTTCTGAATAATAATTATATTAACAACTGCTGGAATGTAATAGTATAACAGATGAATCACAAAAAATGTAAGTAAATTAATAAAATGTAAAACGAATTTAAATTCAATATTTTGAACTTAAAAAATTGGTTAGTCTGGACTATGAAAAGAGTGTTGTTAAATATTAATATACATTTCTCTCATAAGTCTTATTTTACTGTTATTTAGCCCTCGTAGAGTGAAATTTTCGGAATTACCTTCATTGAAGATTAACAATTGTCTATAGATTTGGTTGAGAATAGTACTAAAAAATATAATTTAAATGACAATAAAAATACAATAATATTGTAAATAATAATATTCACAAAAATTAATAAAATGTTTTATAATTGATTAACTTAATTTATAATTTTTTAATTAAAATAAGTAAATAAATTTTGAAGAGGCCAATAACAACCGACGCATTCACGCAATTAAACTTATTCCTTTAAAAAAATATCAATAAATTGAAATGAATATAGCATTTAATATATTTTTTAAAAACACTCTTTTTAAAGTCCCCAGCAAACAAAGGCACATTAATGGAATTTGTAAAAATAAAGGAGAATCATTAAAGCATTAGTAATTTCCGTTTTTCTGAGAAAAGTTCAAAGAAATATTGTAGAAAAAGTAAATCTTTATTTATAAAATGGGATTCATAATACATTTAAAGAATACTAAGTACATTATACTCACATGAACACTTTAACTTGGAAGGGTAAAGTATAACATTTAATTTTATTAGTAAACAATCTAAGAAATAAATTCTCTCTCTCTTTATATATATATATATATATATATATATATATATATATATATATATATAATAACAATAGAATAAAAACAATAATGATCTCAAAGAAAATAAAATATAAAATTTGATCACTAAAATTAGATCACAATTTGCAATAAGCAAAGACGATAAAAAAAAATAAATACTTTGTTTTTACAAACATCATTAATAAGCCTAAGTTGGAACAAACTAAGAAAAAATATGGATTAACCATTTTTTTATTTGTTTCTATATTAAAATGAAAAGTATTGTTCTACTCATTTAATGGAATTTATTAAAATTGAATTGAAAAAGACCTCTTATAAAAGCAATATTTTCTACATTGTTCATGCTTGAAATAAAGTAGTTTTCTTATATTCAATAAAATAACTCAAAATATAATAATCAGACTTTTTTTTATTTTTATAAATCGCAGTGCTTTTATAATATTTGAAATTTCTTTAATATATTTTAACAGTTCATTTAAATTGTTATTCATCGGATTTTCTAATTCCATATAATACTAAATTGTATTTTATATTAACATTTTCCAAATGCTTAATGAATGTGAAATTATAAAAATCTTATAATAATATTTGAGTGGTTACCTTCACTTTGCGGTAAGGGGAGTGGGCTTTAATGAATACTGATTGATGAAACTGATGACAATGATTGGTTCATTAATCTCTTTTAGTTTGCAAAATACTTATTTTAATTATTGAATCACATAGATGTCTCAAACTTATAATAATATGTACTAATTATTTTCTCTTTCTTTTATTAACAACTTGCACTTATAAGAAGAACAAAATTATGAAACGCTTCATTTGTATTAAGGTAATGGTGCCAAATAAGATCGGAATAAAAGAAGCTAAAATTTATTTACCTTATAATTTTAGACAGATGAATATTTTTATCTATTATATAAAAACATTAATGTAAATACTTAAATTATATTACTTTGATCATAATTTTAAATTAAAATGTTAAAATTTGCTTTAGATATTCATTAAAATGAAATGCAACTGTACTAATAGAGGTTAAATATTTATTTTTCTCTTACTTAAATTTTTCACAAATTTAAAATTATATTTGATACTATTTTGCTTTCTTTTATTTATTAATGACTTTTGAATAATTAAGAATCTTTTTGAAGTCTTGCATTTTTTGTTATAATTTTCTAATAATTAATACACGTAAATGAAGAAAACATTTTAAGCAATTTAAACTGTTTCTGTAAATATAAAGCAATCAAAAATATTGAAGGAATATTGATCTATAAATTAAAATTACAATATTAAATTATACCTGTTTAATACCTAACCATCAACTCCAAATCCCTATAATATTATCAATCATATGATCTAAAACAAAAGGAAATTCACTAAGCATTTGAAACACATTCTTACTATTTCAATAAGGACTACATTTATCCAAAATAAGTGTAACATTTATGTAAATAAAATAATTTATGAGATTTTGGATATTTTCCTTTTAAAATTATCACTTTCATTGATAAATAGTAAAACACATTTTTTCAAGTATTTCTATAGATTTAATAATAAACACCTTCTCATCAATTTTCGAGATAATCACATAGCTTAGAAGAGCAATTATCTTAACACCGCAAAGTGAAGGTAACAAAACCTACCGTAAAACCACGGCGTCTTGGACAACCGAGCCCTGTTTATTGCGGCGGAAATGATCTGGTTTTAATTGGAATTTCAAATGAAGAATAATAAATAATATTTATAAGATGATTAATTCATTACGCCACTCTAAAAGTGCTGCGGAAGTATCTTTACGCCACAATTTTCATGTGCTTCAAGGGAAAAAATTTAATTAGGTTTTGACACCAGGAGAAAGGGTAATTTTGTGTGGAAAATGTTTGTTCCAAGCCTCAGTTATTAAGTTGATTTCTGATACTATAAAATACTTCAATTTATTCTTAGTTTACTTTTCTTCTGGGATTATTGATGAGAGAATACTTTCCTTATTTATGATTGTTTGCATTTTTCAAAACTAAATATAAATTTTTCTCTTTCAATTTCTAAATTCATTTAAATAAGCGTTTTATGCTTCAGTACATAATCATTTAAATGTGAACAAATTAAAAATAATGTTTTAAATTAAATTATTTAAAAGTTAAGTTATTACAGTTTTATTAAAAATTTTATTAATTTATTTATTAAAGTTCAATTTTAGAATAAAATTGCTATTTTATGATATTTGTAAGAATGTAGTTATATTTAATTTAAATGAAAGTTACTCGTTGTTTTATAATCAATTTACTTTTCTCTAAAAGTATGTATGGAACGTGAAGTAATAATAGTAATTGGAACTTATATATGTCTAAACTAGCAATCAAGTTTTAAGATTATTCTATACCATTTCTTAAAGTTGCATAATATAAATAAAAATCAAAATAGTAGAGACCTTGAATTTGCTGAAATATTGTCTTCTATTAGTATTTTTCAATAGCTTACTTTAAGCATTTTTGCTTGATAAAATGTTGTAGAATAATTAATAAATTTTAATTTTGAAGATAAGTATTTAATTTTGAGATTCAATACAAAAAGTTTATAATTTGCGTTGTTCATATACATAACACGCACAATACAATATTTTATGAATTTAAATAGTTTCTCTATTTTAGCAATAAAATAGCTTTTTTCATCACGAATAATAATTCATTAATATAGCTAAGAATAACAAAAATATTTTGCAAATCAAGGTCAAAAGAAAAATGGATTGAAACCAGAAAATATTTTTATTAAGTATCATGTGAAAAAACTAAATTTCCTCAAACGATTAGGATGCATTTATTAAAGATATCTCGAGATTATATTAAGAGTTAAAAATAGCCGTATATCTGATAAGTAAAAGAAGTTACTTTGATTTTATTATCAGCTTGCAAAATAATATAACTCATTACATTATTAATGAATGCAAAATTTAACAACTCTAAAATAAAATACATAGAAAGAAAATATTTGGAAATTGCAATATGCAATTGAAAAATGTTATGCTAATATACCGAAATAAACGCGAAAATAAACGAATTTTTTCTTAGTTTTTGAAATAATAATTTTATACATTTTTTTTTTAAAAATAAATGTAAGTTGAGGTTTTTTGTATTTTTATAAAGTTTTAAAAGTTAGTTACAAATTCATATTTTGAAATCTCATGTGACACCATTGAAATAATTAATATTATAAACCCTATTTTAAGCTTGAAAATCAAGAGTTTTCTTTTCTAACACAATAATTTCATGAATTAAAAATATATATTAATTTTTTTTTTGGTACCAACTACTAAAACTTCTTTTCTTGAATTTTTTCCTTTTCGTGTGTTTATTTCTTAATGTATCTCATGTTATTTTCTAGTGATTATGACAGTACTCTTATACTTAATAAAATGTATGTAATTGTCTTCATTATAAATATATTTTGAATGGTTAGGAAATTTAAAGTAATAAGATTATTTACCTGTTTACTAAGAACAGATAAGGGCATTAAAAATGGATTTAGTAATATTGTTACAAAATAAAACAATAACATGTTTTATTTTTAAAAGAATGTAAAATTTTAAATGAATACTTGTTTCAAATAAACCACAATTTCATCTTTATATATGTATGCATATATATTTTTTACATATATCTATACATACATATATGTGTAAACATAAAATTTATATACATTTCGAATATGTATTTACTCATTATTCAATGGACTGAGCACTCATCTATAAATTCACTAAATAAATCATAAAACTTAAAACAGAATATGAATTGATTTACTAAAAAATAAAATTTATTTTTGTTTTTCTTTTAAAAAAATATTTTATGTTTACATATGTTTTGTGTTACACATAAAATACTACATTTAAGATATAAGTAATATATTCTAAAATTTGATACTAAGCTTATTTCGTTTCTTTCAATTTAACACTGTGTAAGTTATTCAAAATCTTTAGAGATAATTTAAATAATTTATACGCATGGAAAAGATTCCATTACCCTTTCACCTTTTTCAAAGAATAATTCTTAAAGATAACTCTCTCCTCATAGTACATACTTAATTATTGCTTCTTTCAAAGTTTTCACTCTTCTTTATTTACTTAACAATTTCAGATGCTTAGGAATACTGTTTACATAACTGCAGTTACCCTTCATTCTGTTCTGAGTGATTAGTCTCATCTATGGTCTCATTTATCTCTATCTGAAGCACCATCTCGTAGGTGTATGCTTAACTTGATAAATATTAATCAGCTCGGTGAATCGATTTTCCATCGAAATAAACGACATGAGACTATGGATTCTGAAGCAGCGTTTATAAGAAAGTCATCACAGAGATTCTGCCTCAGAAATTCTTATGTCATGTACCTAACAGAGCCATTAGTAATATAACAAATTACATAAATTTATAATTGTAGTTATCGATCATGAACTTCTTTCATGCATCTGCTATACATACGATTTAATATTACTCAAAATATATTCCTGCATGTAAACAGATGCCAGGATCTCTAGGATAGCGACAATAATTTAAAACTTATTTTATATTTCAAACTCGAAGACTATTTTGAAGAAATTTCATACATTACAAATATGAATTTTAAATTAGGAAGGCATAATTTTTTTAAAAAACTTTGA
>JAPDSC010123135.1:47652-68063 GCA_026290005.1 Latrodectus geometricus | reverse complement strand
CTGTACAGACGCAAATGCCGTTGCCAGGCGAAGAATCTATGATCAGCATTTTGACAAGGCAACAATCCCTGATCTAGCTTCCCAAGAAACCTCTCCTCTACAATAGCTCGGCTGCGTACTGGACATTTCAAGGGCATGAAGATATCACCAACTGGTAATAAATCCTATCTCAACTGTGAGCACTGTCCTCAATCCGAACTAACTCCAGATCATGTCTTAAACTGCCAAACCATTATCCGCTCCCTCTTCGAACTAGGAGCTCCACCAATTGAGATCCTCCATAGCCACCGGGCTCCTGAACTAGCAGATCTCATCAACAAGACTTTTGGTGGACTGTAGAATTTTTTTTTCACTTCACATTTACTCATAGACACGACAACAACAACAATAATGAAATTCGTAGGATTCTGGAATGTATTACAGATATTATTCCTAATTCCAGTTTATTAAAATTTAACTTATTATCTTTGCATAGTTACTAAAAATAAAAAAAAAATACTTTAAACTTTGTTCGATAAAGATAACAATAATTTCAAATATTTAATTATGTCGTCAATAATATTTTCCTTCCTAAATATAATTTGTGCATATTGGTTCCTTGACACTTTTGGACATCCAATGGTCAGCAGACGATATATTTGGAGACAGTGTCCTATGGAGAGATCGTAATTCTTTCATTTAGGATTATCTCCTCGACTTTTACACAATATAATTAGTCATTTTATCATATCTACATTTATTATATACTAGGCAAATCAGTTTTTCAAGCATTAAATGGGAAACTTCATCAAAATGTTCAAATAATTCAGAATTTGTTTAAACATGTACTATAAATTATTATGACATTTTAAAAAAGAAAAGTAGTTATTAAAGGCTAATAGCTTTTTCTTTGTAAATGAATTTAAAGTTTGTTGGTCATATATTTGAATATAGAAAACAGATATCCAACTAAGATGTATTGAGTGTTAAAAACTTTTGAAATAATATATTAATGATGGAGTTCAGCCTAATATTTTTCAAAATTTTTAAATTAAAATTAGTTTAAAATATTTTCTGAAAATTAAAGAACAGAACTTCAGAAAAATGCTTTTAATTTTAAATTTTCTTGGATTCTTTAGTTCTTCTAATTATTTAAATTTAAGCATTTTATGTCCAATAATTTCAATTTTTATTACATTTTTGTGAACAGATTAAAGATTTAATAATACACAGATATTTAAATAAAAAAATTAACTTTCTCATATTAACTTGTGATTTTCTGGAGAAATACTTTACATTAATAACTAAGAAAAATGTAAATGATAAATTCAATGTGTTCATGCAAGCACGTTATTTTAAGCCTAATATAATGAAGCACAATGAAAAACGTGTATTAGGAATTTTCTTAACACGAACATTTATTTTTAAACAAAAGAGACTATGTAAATGTTGTTTTATTCCATTTATATACATTAGTTTATAGTTTTGCAAAAAAAAAAAAATCTTGTATGTACTTAATTATCATTATCTTTAAAATATTGAAGTTGATAAAATATTTTAACCAACTTTAATAATTTGGATACAATAACCCTTAAAATAACTTGTTTAAATACATAAGGGTGGGAAAATTAACAAATAATTATTAAAGTAATTTAAAAAATTACATACATATATTGCGTTAAAGTATAGCTTATTAGTAAATAGTTTTAAAGTGTTCTTTAAATATTTCTAAACAAATGATGAAAAAGAAAAATATGTTTTATACTTTAAATCTGTGACTTAAACTGTACCCCAATACATCGTATTTACAAAAACTATTCCGATTTTTTTATTAATATTTTGCAAATTGCATGCTGCAAAACCGGTTGCTACCGAATCGCGCTCACCTTCGAAAATATCAATATCTTTGATTTTCCTCTCTTCACGAATTCACCATGTCCTATCAACACAGACAGAAAGCTTAAAATTTTGCGAATCACAATATTTATAAAGCAATTTTTTTTTCTACTTTCTAACATTATATAAAAGTTATTAAACAATTAAACAACAAATAAAGTTATAATTTTGAAGAATCGAGTAAGAAAATATAATTTGCTTACATCGGAATAACAAAAAGTAGTGAACACTTGATTTCAGGAATGAATGATGGTATAAAAGAAGCATTTAGTTCAATAATTTACTGCATTCAGGACAAATGTTATAAGGATTAATGACACAGCTATAAAAAAATAATTTAAAGTTTTATGAGTTAGTAAAGATAAAGTAAAAAGAGACTGTTTTCAATTTACCTTTTGCAATAAGAATTATACATGTTTACAGAATTATTAGCATGGTTGTAAAGTGTTTAAAATAGCCAATTAGCATTCACTGTCATATCGAAGTAGTAAAAAAGGAATATTATTTATTTACATAAGCGACTTAATCAAATCATTCCATATTTCAAAAAATTGACACCAAATTCTATGATGTATATAATGTATTCTGTAATGTGACACCAAGTTCTATATATATATCCACACTATATGCATTAATAACTACTACATGCTAGTCAATGTGGTTTTATAAACACAAGATGGACAAGGAAACAATTAAATTTGGTGGGTAAATAACTCTTGAACAAAGCATTTCCGCGTGTAGCCATGCATTATCCTTTTGGAATAAAGCATAATGACAAGTGCTGAAGGTGTAGGACGCCACATACTCCAACTTCTTTGAGATATATTTAGTTATAAGGCATACCGACAATGCCTATCAAAGGTATGCATAATGGAAATCCAGTACCCCTCCCAACCATGACACTGGGAGCGACGTGATGCGTGACTCAGTGGTTTAATTGTATCTCACCAAGGTGTCGAAACTCTAACCTGTCTGTTGTGGTGTTTCAAGAAGGAGTAAGATTCGTCAAAAATTATTTTACTTTTTATGATTACATAGACTTTAGACATTATTTTATCATTAACTGATAAATGACTTAACATTTTTAATACAACATTTTTGAGACAATTGCTTTTGCACTATTCATTATAAATGTAATTTAATCCTTCTGAAAGGAATCATTATAATAGAATCAATTATTTGAAATGTTTTTTATTTTTTTTTTTTTTCAAAATTTAGAAAATGAAGGTGGATTATTCACAACAGTTATTTTACAGTTTATTTGCAATTAATTATACTCAATACTTATTATTTCCTTATTTGAAAATAAAACACTCTTAAAATAATATAAGACAAATATAATTTATTTTAATTTTAACATTGGATAACCTAAATTTAGAAACAATTAGATATAATTACTTTAAAAATAAATATTATTTTTATTTCTGCAAAATTTTATTTCAAGTAATAACAACTTAATACAGCATTTTTAACATGATAAATGTATAAATTAAAACTCTACAAACTTAACAAAATGAATACATATGATGTATACTACTAATTTACGTATTTTCCTTTCAACAATTGTTGTAAGTACTTTGTTACAGTTAAAATAACTTCAAACCAATACGTGTTTGGTCAAAATGTCATTTACTTATTTTATAAGAAAAAAAGTAATAATTTTAATTTCAGAGCCAATATATTTTTAAAAAAGTTACTTTCATAATATATTCCGATCAAACAAGTTTCTAGTGGGGAATTTTTAATGTTTTCTATAATAAATGTTAGTAATGGTTGCAAAACGATGATTGTTCCTTTTTTTTGATTTGATGACAAACAATTATTCAAAAAATAACAATAAATTCTTGTGATTTAGGAAAAATTATAATACATATATATGTGTTTGTGATCGATTAATTATTTCTGCTTAATATTTCCGGTTACTTTCCTTTAGTTTATAATAGTAATTCTTTAGTGATTAATATAAACTATCAACAGATAATTATTTAACAAATAGTCAGTTATCGTACTTTCACAATTAGATACTTACACACAGAAAATATTTGTGTTTTATGTTAAGAAATTATATATCTATTTATAGTTTTTCTGCCATTCTAAGTTAAGAACTTTTAAGAAAATAGTTATTTAAAAAATTATCAAAGAAATTTATCAAGGTACTTTTATTTTATTCTTTCATTACTTGAAACTGTTAAAATAAATGGATAGTGAAAAGTTACATTTATTGAAAACATTTATCATTGTGAAACTTTTTTTCTTGGATGCAACTGAGGATTATTTGCTAAATTCCTTAGTCAATAATTTGCACGTATTTTTTAGTTAATAATTCAAATTGAAAAGCGTCATATATTATGCTAAATAGTTAATTTTTGTAATTGAAAATTCAATTTCTTCATGCAAAATCATTAGTAAATTGAAAACCCCAATGACATTTTAATAATTTCATTCCAGATTGCGCAAATTAAATTTGAAATTCTTTGAAAAAATTTCAAAGATTCTATTTTATTATTTACTACACAATAATTTGCTTGTACATCTGGTTTCTAGCTATGTTATTTTCATAATTTGTCTGCAAATATCATTTAAATATCAAATAATTTACATACTATAAGAAAATACACTGGTAAAAATTTTTAGTTTTCTGCAGCGTCGCTCACATTAGTTGCTGGTGGAGAGTAAATCATGATTACGATTTTATCATATAAATTATAACAATAAATTTCAATTGAAGAGAAGAAATTAAGAAATTATGAAATTGAATAGAAAGAAGAAATTGAGAATATGGCGAAACAAATATTTCTCAGTACCAATAAATTTGCACACGAAGTATTTTTCATTATACATCTCAGACATTCATATATTTTTATATAAAATATTTTAATAAATCAAAATAATAACTTTCCTATAATAGAACTTTAGTGATACTTTTATAATTATTTTTTTTATTTAAAATTTTAATTTTTTTAAGATTATGTGATTATATAATTCTAATTGTTAATTACAAAAATATATTATTCCTATTATTTAACTAATGTATTAAGGTAAACTTTATATTTCGTCATCTTTAGCAACCATTAATAAAATACTTAACTTCGTTTTTTATAATTATTTAAAAATTTTGCTGCATATGTAGAAAAACCGAGAAATTTCAAGTTTTAGAAATTCATATTATCATTTTAATATAATATGCATGTAATATGTCATATTGATTGTGTAAAGATATCTTTTTATTTTATTGCGTTTTTATCCAGTTTACTAAAACAGAATCATTACAATCAAAGTTTATGTAATTAAATTAATAAATATGTCTTGTTTTAACTCTAAATGTAGATGTAGATAAGTCTTCATTTAGCATAAAAAAGCCCTTTATGAGTGTAAAATTGTGATATTTTATTTAAACAGGTACAATGATGAAATAAAATAATATGCATGATGGGGAAAAATGTATGATATTTTAAATTATACTTTAAGAAACTCATAGAATATACATCGAGATTTGTGATTGGTAAAAGTACTTAGGGAACAATTACTATTTTATACTTCAGCTGCAGAGGTGTAGAATATTTATTCAAAAATATTAAATTATTGCTGATAAAACAAATACCAACACTAAATATAACAAAATAAAAAAATAAAAAATATCAAATACAAAATGTATTAATTTATTTTACAAGAAATGATAATGAATAGATTTATGCTTTTATATCAACACACATAATAGATATCCATAAATATATTTAGAAGCTTATTTTCTATTTGGTTTCTCATTATTTAATGTTTGAGGAAATAAGTATTAAGGACTCTCACTATAATTCAAATTTATTTTAGAGTTATGTAAAATGTATGACAAGTGAATAAATATTTAATAAGTTTTTCCAGGTAATGTAAACTTGAGAACACAGTATTAAATAATTTAAATTTATTAAAATATAAAATGATTTAATATTTACCAAATATAATGATTAAAACTTATTAAGTATTAATCTAAATTAAATTAATTTTAATTAAAATAAATCTCTAATAAAAATAAATATTAATTAAATTTATTTTAAGAAAACTAAAGGGTAAGAAAATTTAAAAATATTATTTTTGTAATTCCTCAACATGTAAAAAATTAGTAATACAAAAATTATAGTTTCTTCAATTATTACTAACTATAGATATATAGATATAAGTGCTCAGGATAGCAGATTTCGGTGTTTTAAGATGAAAATATTCAGACTTGAATGCTTTAATTAAGTTATCATTTATATATCCTGATGAAAATAATTAAAGGATGTTTAAGTTCTTTATAAATTAACGTTAAAAGCATTTTTCTTTGCATTTAAGAAGAGATTCACAAATGCAAGTTTTTCCCACTTTCAAACTTCGCAGTATGCAAATTTTGAGTTTGACATGGAAGAAGCTGCTTTAGCGCAGCAATTGAGATTTGGTTTAGAAATTAATGTAAGAGAAAGAGTAAAAGAGAATGATCACCATTCGGAAAGCTTGTAGTTTTGATGAGTACGATGCCTCTATAAAGTCATTTGTTGGAATTTAAAGTTTCCTGAATTGTTAGCTGGATATATGGGAGCCAAACACAATCCGAAATTGCAAAATTTTATTGACGACTCCTCTTCATCCCTATAATACGTGTATTTTCATCTCGAGGGAACGCAACGTTAGAAACAATTATGCGTTCGTCCACGAAAATGTCAAATTTGACAGTTCACAAGTGATGGTCCAGGATGAATTCTCCAATGATGGTCGCAACAGTCTCCATATTATTCAAAATAAGACTTTAACTTGTCACCAAAATGGGATTGAAATCCTCAGACTTATTGTAGCCACTTACGCTTCAACAATTGCAGTTGACTTCTTATCAAGGAATATCAATTGTATGCTATATTGTGATATCTTGGTGAAAGGATTTTGGAGGAAGGAATCAATCGAATGTAATAGCTAGTGTGATCTTCGGATATGAACCCAATAGAGAATATTTGGGAAATTATAGTCAGATGAGATTCTGAACGTCTATTATTTTTACAAACACTCCAAAAAAATGGAAATAGTTCTTCTAGGTGAATAAGATATAATTTTCTAGCCTCTCATTTATAACGTTATTGACACTTTGCCTTATAAGTTTTCAGCGTTGCATGACGTCAGAGGGAAACCATACCTTTAAATAAAAAATATTTTCTTTAAAGGAAATATCTTTTTTTATTTGTTTTTCTGTGCTATGTGTTATGTGTTTTTATTGTGCACAAATTGTGTTTTTTAACCATTCTACTCTAATGTTGAATAAGACACATTTTTTCTGGTAAACAAGTGTCATTTTTATTTCATTCAACCAACTACGCGTCTCTCATGAATGTGAAAAAACTATATATATATAAATATATATATATAAAGTTTATCTAAAATTTTGCTATCGATTATTTGAACATTATCATATACTTTATCTTGAAAAAAGTCTTGTATTTATAAATAATATTATTCTTTCTAAAATATTCAATTTAATAAAAATATTGGAAACAATAATCTAAACTTATTTGAAAAATATTTATTTAAAATGTTGCGTAATATCTAATTTTAAGAGTTTCATCTTTGTTTTCTAGATGATGCGAAATAATGTACTACGAAAGTTGGTTCAAACGCATGCACAGTTAATATCATTCCATTTAATGTTGTTTATGTATGTTTATATATAAAATAATGAAAGTAAATTATTTTTATCATGTGGATTGGAAACTAATTTATTCCACCGAATAATACGGTTCTTCTAATCTGATACAATTTATAGATAATATTTTGGATGTCGGTAGATATTTCAGAATATTAGTAAAGTGAATCATATATAATACGGCAAAATTGAAAGATAAAAGTTTATTTAAATATAAAGTGAAAACATTTTAATAAAACTGCAGCTTTAATGTAACTTCTGTGTTTAATAAATGGGTTTATATTTTCGTTTAGTTTCCTGATATACTTGCCAAGTGAATTTTAAGTTTACTACATGCAACTCTTCTGCAAATAATTTCCTAGTGCTAACAAGTTTTGGACTCTTACAACTCAAATGCCTGCTAAATATCTGACTACTAAAATTTTCGTAAGATATTCATATTGAAGAAAATGAAAAAAATTTATATTAAAATTCATAAATTACATAAAAGAGAACTGATTTTCTTTTTGGTTACATATCTATGATATTTGAAAGATTTAACAGTTGATTAACCATTATAATGCATTTTAAAGATTTCATCACTGAAAAAAATAAGCTTTTTTTTATTAAAAAAAATCTTGAAGATTTAGTTTATTAAATTGGTATGGTATTTCAAAAAAAAATCAGATAAACAGATGTTCATATTTAGTATAATAATGATTTCGTTTTAATGTGCACTGATGTATTTCAATTCCTTATTTTTACAATAGTTTTCCTCTTAGCTCACATTCATTTGTAATACAACCAAAATTAAAATGACTGTAAATGACTTATTTATATCGTAGTAAACCAGTGCTTCAAGTACTTATTGGAATGATAGTCCTTGCAAGTATATATTAAGATGTATAATTTTGAATACATAAAGAATTGAAATAAATAAATATTCGCCTTTCAGATTCAAATACTAGATTAGGAAATATGTTAATTTCAATCTCAAAAGATAAATGCTTGATCATCCACAAAATTGAATATGTAAAACTTTTCAAAATGAACTTAAGAATATGTTTCATACAGAGATTAAGTCATTACTAGAATGATACATTTTTGTAACTTCATAACCGAGTGATAAAAAGGGTTAGTATTTTACAAAACTTTGGTTAAAATCTTTTAAGATAAAACTTTCTTATAAAATAAAACGTTTTAAGCATTTGTTTTAATAAAGCCTGAATTTTAAGAAAAATTTTCATAGAGCTTCATGCATGGCATTATTGTCAATATTAAGCAGTATACACTGAAGAACACAAAACTTTTACATAAAAGAGCCTGCTGTCACAAGTTTTTATGCTGCAATACTTGTGATTAATCTGAAGATTGGTTGAAAATTTTCAACAGAAATGGACTATGTTTGGATTATTAAATAGAAATTAATTCCAATCAAAGAGAGTTGAAATTAAGCCAAATTACTATCATACTGAATTGAGGTAATATTTCCTAACAAAAAATTAAGTTATACTTTGATAAAAATTATATATGTATATATGCAAGTATGTATGTATGTATAAGCAAATTACTCACTGTAAAGAAAATTATTCTAATAAAACGAAATATAATGAATTAATGACATGTTTATTTGTTTCCAATATTAAAAGAAATTTTCTTTAAATTTTTTTAAAGTGTACACACTGAAAAGTCCACAATATTCTGCATGAATATAAACTATTCTTTTGATTTTAATCCTTCATTCACCCGTGTGCACATATTCTCCACTGCTTAAAAAGAACAAAATATGCCATTACGTGTATTTGTATTACAGTACACCACAATTGCATTTATGAATTTAAAGTTCTCCATTTCCTACATAATTGGTCTAAAGCTATTTGTCTTTGTTTGTCTTCAACATACTTTTTATGATGTAAAATGGATAGTTAAAAACAGGAAATAAATTTTAGGAAATAAGTTCTGTGAATTTAGAAATCCAAACTTTTTTATTTAATTAAAATCATAGTTTTACCATAAAAAATTCATTTTATAAATTTAAAAACTGTCCTAAACTTAAAGATAATTTAAATAATTTTAGACTTAAAAATGCTAATTAAAAATTATAAAAATATTTAATAAATTAACAAGTATCATGCTATTGTTGTTGCACTATCATACTTTTTTGTATCTATATCTAAGTTAGGCTCAAGTACTAGATAGTAGAAACAGCCAGGTGGGAGTTTTCGCTATTTAGAGCCAGGAATCAAGTGGAATACCCTCTAATACTAAGCCTGACGCTCTCGGTGGTATAGTTTCACATGAAGGATATTGCACCCGCGACATATTTTACGTGTATCAGATTGCCTTGGCAAACGTAACAGATTTTATTTTGTTTAATACGCATCAAACTCACTAATGACTCACTCACCTTCCGATAATGAAAACGACACCATAATCTATCAGACAACCACAGCCTAACAGCATGTTGCATCAAATATGAAAACTTATTATGAATGTGAGAAAGAACATAGAAATCAATTTATTAAATAATATTTTAAGGGAATGAACGGCATGCAAAAATATTCATTTTTTTTTTCATTTCACTATTGAATATGTAGTAAAAGTTTATGAGTAAAATAGAAAATTCAAGTTATCTGAAATACTAAGAGAAGTGTGTTTATATTGCAAAAGGTAATAAAAGGCTTGTAAGAATTAAATGCACTAATTTTTGCTTAATGAAAATGTCAACATTATTTTACGTCAGCTATTGAGTACGTAATTAAAATCAATACTCCACTGTAAAATTTTCTTTGTGATAATTCATTGAAAAGATATTGACGTATTCAATGAAGTATTGCCATTTCTACACAAAAAATATATTTAATTTTATTTCTTATTCTTAATAAAGAAAACAACTTTTATGCAAAATAAAAATTTAGTGTTTTATTAATGTAGAAGAATTAATAATTACATAATTTTTATTACCAATAAGGTTTTTATGTTACAACACTACGTAAAATAGCAAAAATATTTTGAGTTTTAAATTTATTAAATGTATGCATCTACCAGAAGTCCATAATTATAAATTTAAGTTTCTTGTTGAATAACTCACTCAATGACACTACAAACTTCCATACTTACGTTGGCGCAGCCTGTCCTTTTTGGACCTTGAGCCACAAAACCCAATCAACCAACCATTCGATACTTACGTAAAATTATTCTTGAATTACAGTTAATGTAAAGTATATTTGAAGCAATTACAAATTAAAATCAATAAACGCAACTAAATTCTAATTATTTGACAGGTTATAACAAAACGAATAACTAACGCTTATAAATTAATTTTAAAAATCTAGAAAAAATTCAAAATCATTAGTGTGGCAACAGTAAACAGAATGAAATCAGACTCCATCAGTTTAGTGACAAATAACAAAATGCTAATTTTTTATCATGAAGAAATCTTTAATGGTAATTTTTTGCATTGTGTTTTTGTGGTATTAAATAATACTTTAATAAATATTGTTTCATTTGGAATATAAATTATGATAAAAATGTCAACTGTTTGCAAATATTCATACCAAAAGCTTACAGATTTTAAGCACTTTAGCTATGGCAGTAAAGTACGTTAAAGAGATGTCTAATAATATATGAATGGTTAAAGGAATATTTAAAAACAAAAAACCTTGTATGTAAAGAAATATTCAAAAATATTTAGAGTAATCTTAGTAATGGTTTTCAAGAACTGCTATAAAATAAAATTCTATAACTATTTTCAGATTTTTCATTAATAATAAATCTAAGCAAATATTATTGTATATTCGATGATCCTTAATAATAAATTATAAAGACTGTGGAGTACTTGAATGCATGCAAATATATTTGGAATAAATTGAGAGGAAGCCTTCTTGAAAATTAGTTATTTACAAAATAACTGTTTAAAGCAATGTTTTACAAGAATGTGGTAAAAAGAATCTTAAATAAAAAATGTTTTTTGAATTCAAGACAATACAAAGAAAGTGTTAACTTACACATAATTAAAAATAAAATAACAGGTGAAATATTATAATACGTGCCCTTAAGACATTAAATAGCCATACGTTCTCTTAAGACAACAAATAGCTGTTCAAAATACATCTATTTTTTTATATATCTTCTGCGATTAACAATTGATTACATACAATTTAATTTTACAAGTTTCAAAACATTTTTAAGTATTATATAAAATTTTATAATCTCAAAACATTTTTATTATTAACATAACTTTTCAAATTAGTGACCAACTTACAATAAAAACAATCCGTAAATCAAATCAGATTTTTTTTTTTTAAATAGATTAAGTCAATGTACATGCGGAACATTTATTCATTATATAAAGGTTTATTTTCTGTTTGCAAAACTTTTTATTATGGAAAAGTAAACTTGATTTTTTTTCAATTTTTTCTGATGCGCGTGAAAAGAAAATGATTGAAAAACATACATATTGAAAAAAGTACGACATTTTTTAAAAAATAAAATGATTTTTTTTTCTTAATATGATATCAATCTCCTTTCCTTGGAAGCTATACACTTTTACATACAAAGTGACATGTAATAGAAGTAGTGAAAAATATGTCTAGCTACTAGTTTGTGACAAAAAGAAGTTAAATATCTTGACAGTTTCCTTAAAATGATATAAAAATTAGAAATTTAGGTATATTATATTTGCACACAAATGTAATTTAGTCTTAAGTATTTGTTCTTATGAAAGTAATTTTTTTAATAGAAAAGAGGTTAGATTAAATTAGATTTTGTTTAATTTTAAATTTATTGATGAAACACATCTAATTGTCAATAATTTACCAAGAAGACACAAATAAAAGATTATATGAAAATACTAGCTTATATAAATTGATTTTTTTTTTATTCTGATTCAAACTGATTGAATTAAATTGTTTACTTAAACTATTTCAATACTGAGATTTTGTGAAAGCATTTTTATTCTCATTTACAACTTACTGAAAACAAGACAAAATAATAATTTAAATAAATAAAATGTTTTTCCTTATCCTTGCTTACTAATTTTTGTTTAGATTTGTCAAGCAAAGTACAAAATATTTGTAGGTTGTCAAAAATCTTCTACGCAAAAATTTGAACTATAATTATAAAGAAATTTGTTTCATGACTACTATTAAAAAAATGCAGAGTTCAGATTTATTAACAATGAAATTAGTTATTTTCTTATATTTTCAATTTAATAATAGCACAGATGTGTAGCAATTTTTAACTAAATAATTTTTATACGTGTGTATTTATCATATTTCTTAAAATTATTAATAAATTTATTCATCAGTATTTACTAATCAAGAAAATAATTTTATCATTCAGTTTTATTCTTGAAAACCATTAAGTTTAATTGTGTTTTTATTATACATTAAATTAATTGAAGCTCAGAGTTATTATTAAATATTTCTTACTAGATCTTTAACTCAATGCAAGTATAATATATATGCATAATGTATTCAGTCACATTTTCCATAAGCTTAAAAAATGTCCTTTAATGTTTGTCAATTTGTTATGTATAATATATTGTTCTATTTTCAACTAATAGAAATCAGTGATTAAAATATGTAAAACAATCAAAGAATTTTAAGCTAAAATATAAAAACGTGAAGGATTATGTTGAACAAAAAATGAAATAATTTTCTTTTAATATTTTGAAGTAAGATTATGATTCACTTTTATATTATCCCAACTGATAATAAGTTTCTTTTCAACTATTGAAACTGATGATGGCGAGGACCATTTCCCTTCCTCGACTACAGCGATCGATAATGGTAAACCATTTCTTTTTAATGAAAATTTTATGTCCATTCATTCTTTTTCGTGTCATATCATCGTAAAGGAATGATCGTTCAGTAATGATGATGCAAGCACAATACCAAACATACTTTTAAATTCCACAATTCTAAGGAGTAAAAATCCCTTAGAAAAGAGAAATACATCCTATAGAAAATAAGAAGTGAATAAATTGGGAAGAAAGAGACACGTTGTTATAGTATGGGGAAACGTATATCTTTTTTTTTTTATATTCTGTATTTCTTTAAACTATGTAGTTTGTCGAGACAATTTTATATTTTTCTGTCATAATTATTTGTTTTATGTTTTTTCATACCTGCAATATTGTTTGATTAAATAAATGATAGAACATTTTAAAATAAAATGTTGCGTCTTCCAATAATGCATTATTTTTTAAATAGTTATATTTAATTTACTATTATGTCTTACAGAGGCATGCGAGTATCTTACATTTCTTAAATTATAACTTCATATTCCGTTATCAATACGGGGTAGCTTTAACTAGGTAATTATGCTTATTTTTGCATAGCATAACAATTGAATTAATTTTTTTACAGGAAAATTTAATTTGTATATAGAACATAAATACATTTAAAGAAACTATTGTTGATTGAATCTATGAATGACATTATGAACTAGCACAACATTACAACAATTTACGTATATCTTAATATTAAAATGAAATAATTTTTTCACATACAATTTTAGTTTGCTCCACAGTAATGTTTATTATTTCGTTGAAGCAAAAAGTATTGTTTTCGTATTTCGAATTAAAAATTTGGATAACTTCTAATAAATTATGTGTGCATATTATAAAATTGTATCAATCATTTATCACTATAGAACAGTATCTAAGGTTATTCAGCTGAATTCTATCCCAAAACATATGGTTTATCTCTGACTACTAAATAGTAACTTGATAATGTTCATATCTCACTGTTGAACATTAATTAGTTAACATTCATTTCTCGTAACTACATGAAATTAATCTTTCGTTAAAGAACTATAACTAAGTATTAGTTTGATACATTCTTTAGGAAACACGTGTTCCTATCACTAAGCGAATTTGTATGCCTGTTTGAAAAAATAGTACTGAGAGGATAATAATTTTATATAACTTGAAAGAGTGTGTCTTAAGTGGATAGTTGTATAACATGAAAAATTCTAAACACTGTTCATTTATATGTATGAGCAATGTGTGGTACAAAGTTGTACATTAAATTACTTCTTAAAAAAAGTATCTATTAAACATTCTTCATATACATTGGTTTTGCAGTAGATATTTTCATTTACGCATTCATCAAGAATAAAAATTTAAATCTAGAAAAGAAGAAAACTATATAAATTGTTTTCTGGTGGTTTATGCAAGAGATTTTCATGCTTAGACTATTTAAACTTAGAATACGTTTATGCTTCGGCTAAAATAAAGAGATTTATTCAGATGATTTTATTAGACCATTAAGTAAATTCAATTCATAAACTAAGTATAAATTGCTTATTTTTATGTAATGATGTATGCGTGTTGTTTCATCTCATAATAATTATTTAAAAATATATATATCATCAGTTTACTTCAAAATTTTTATAGCCTTTTAACATTCCCATTTATAATCCATGATTAATAATGCTTTTTTCGGAATAAAATTATTCACATATTTAAAGTAATATATAGTTATAGCTGAAAATTTAATATAATCTCAAGCAAATTAATTTCTAAAATAAATAACAAATGAAAAAGTTTAAATCATTTAACATAATACCTAAGAATTGCTTGAAGCATTTAACATTGTCTATTTAATAAAACATCAAATTTGGAATGCCAGATTTTTCATTCAGATTTATACGATTAATATTTAAAAAAAAAAAAAAAAAAAAAAAAAAAAAAAAAAAAAAAAAAATGAATATATTTTATGGGTTCTGGAGGAAGAAATATGTAAAGAAACGGTAAAAAATATTTTCTCATTATTCGTTTAAAATATGTAGCTTGTGTGAAACAGAAAAGCTTATTGAAAGAAGCAAAAAATAAAAGCAATGATATATGACATAGAAGGTTTTCCTAACAGTTTATCAAAAAAAGATAGGAATAAAAATAAAATATCATGACTTTTTTAAGCAAAAAAATATCCGAAGAGAAATGATAAATATTCTTCAGTCATCTAAAGTATTTACTAGAGCATCACGCCACAAATTTGACTGAGTGTCCACAAAATCGTACAAACAGAACCATTGTAAAAAATGGTTCCATTAGAAAAAAAAAAATTCTTTGTTTAGTGGAGAGATCCTTGTAGTCTGTTTTAACCAGACAGAAAATTGCAAAAATGTAATGATTTGAGATAACTCCATATTCAATTTTTTTCATTGCATATTTTCTATAAACGTAAAAACATCAATACAAGTATAAATGCGACAAAAAATATAAATGTAAAACGCATCTTATATCTATTTTAATATTTTACTTTTTTTTTTTTTTTTTTTTTTTTTTTTTTTTTTTTTTTTTTTTTTATTTAAGTATATAATTCAGTACCTGAAAATAAAATCAATACATTTCATTTTCAAAAACTTTATGCAGATATTTTTTTTTAAATAAGTTTACTTTGAACTTTAATTGTCATATTTTTTTTATTAATAAGTTCTCCTGAAATATGAATCAATAGCTTATTAATAGCATAAATTTCAGCTACTTGTTTGAAATATTGTAAAGATGCCTGCATGTGTTTCTATAGAATCTCTATCTCTATGTATATTATCTACGTCTCTATATATCTCTAAATATTACATACGGATTTATAGTCAATAGATATGTAAGTAATAAATTATTATCTATTTATATTTGTTATTTTGTGTGTATGGAATAATTAAAATTGATATGTTATTTTTAATTCAAACTATTTTAATCATAAAATATTTTAAAAAATTACATTTTATTTATTAATTCATAACAGTTTATTGATGAGACATTTAAATAGGTACTTTTTATAAAACTTAATGATTTTACTGGTTAGACATAATATAAGATAAACATGATCACTTAAGAACACTTAAAATGAGGTAAAAAATACTTATATTAAATTACAAAATTTCAATCTTAATTTTAGAAATATTTGCAAAACTACTTTCTTTTCAATAATAATTTTGGGGACATCATAAAACATGGAAAGTTTACCTAGATAGTGAAAAAGAGTACTATAAATATAAATGTTTATATTTTATTGTACTAAAAATATCTTATTAAAAGTGTTAGCTCATGAGTTTTGATTTATCTACATTATTCTTATATCCATTATTACATATTATTCTTAATGAAATCGTGGACATTGGCAATGACTTATATTGGACATTTATAAATACTATTTGTATTAAAATATCATTCTATTAAGAAAGAAATTAATAATTACAATATAATTTTTGGTATTAATGAATAAAATATTCTGCTATTTTTTCTCTTGAACAACAAAATTTAAATATCTACAACATCATAAGTATTTCTTTATATCGTTTTATATTTAAATTTATAATAAATGAATAGAAATTCCTTGCATGCTCTAAAAGCACAATTTTAAGGTTTTGAAAGAAATTATCACAAAAAAATTGTGCTCAAAATTTATTATCGTGTATGATATGAAAATTTAGTCACGTATCAAAATTAGATGCAAATTATTAAATTAAAATGCAAGAGGGGAGAAAGATTTTAAATTAATGCCTTATTAGAGGATAATAATCTTGTATATTATTTATGTTTGTATTCAATGAAATTTATGTCTGGCCTATGCTAGACATAATGAATTTCATTAGATTATAAATATGAAAGTCAGTGTATTTAAATTTAAAATTTAAATGAATAAATAATATTACTGCTGAAGATATTTTAATCTAAATTTATATGTTTTTCTGCATTAAAGTTCTTGAATTAATTAATTTAGGTATTAACGCTGTATAATATTCTGTATAATAATCCTGTATAATATAATGCATTATTATTTAGCAGTCCTCCATTTTGAATCACTATGGAAACAATTTTTCCTTATAAAATATTTTTGAATTCTTTTGTACTTCATATTATTCTTGTTTAAAATTTTATAGTTTTCATAACACTTTTAAAATATAATATAAAAGCAAACCTTAAGAAATACTTTTTTGTTCAAAGTATTATTATTTAACTGAGCAAAATGATTTTTTTTATTTTTTGTTTAAAGTTTTTATGGTCTTACACTATAGTAATGTACATAATAAATAGTAGAAAATAATAATACATGTCATTTTTTATTTTAACTGAAGACTTGCTTTGTTCTTAAGTTAATTGTTTTGTTTATTTAAGATTTATGTTAGGAAATAGCTAATATGTTAGGAAATAGCTAAATGTTAAATATCAATCCCGAAATCACTTTTAACTAGTATTGTCTAACACAAAAAAGAAACAAAATATTTAAATGATGTCAAGGAATAACAATTGCTTTAGACATGTGTTCTCCTTTAATAAATATATATAACTCTATTAACTTACTGTATGCTCCATTGCAGCAAATATATAAAAAAATGTAGTGAATGCCTGGATCAAAAGGATACTTATCTAAACGTAACCAAAGAAGTCCTTGAAAAGTGTGTGTAAAAGGCCATTAAATTTTAAATATAAGAGGCTAAACTTAACTACGACGTTACGTAGGATGACATTTAATAATAAATATTTCTGTATTAAAATGTGGTTATAACAAACACTTCTTTCGTAAGAAAAAGGGTTATATTTTAGTCATATAAAACTAACATATACTCTTAGATTTTCGATTTTTAATGTTCAATTTTGAAGCTTAAAAACAATTCCTTTTTGGAATACATTTTATATATTAGAATTTCTAATTTATTAATGGAATTGATTTCATACTCAAATTATTTCTCAAATTTATCTCAAAATTATTTCTCGTTTGGAAATTAATATCATGCATAATGAAGTTCTTAGTTTGTACATCATGTAACTGTATACTGCATGATAGACAAACCAAGTATGCAATCATGTCCTTGTAGTTTTTGTCAATTATTTTATGCTTTCTTTTATAGTTGGTTATTGCCACAATAAAATTATTTAAGGATTAATTGATAGGAAAGTTACAGCACTGAATAAATAAACACTAAAATAATTTTTTTAGTTTAAAACGTAAGTAACAAATAAAATATTATGAATATTTACATAATCAAAAGGATTTTGATACAAAAATGTTTTTCTCTTAGATTTGGATATTTTTGAATGATTCATAAGTGAATATTTAATTGAATTATAATAAAATATTCAAAAAGTATATGCAAACTATTGCAAATTTTCAGATATACTTACCTTGTCACTTTGATGACCAGTTCACCTTCAGAAGTGCAAGAGCATAGTTTGAGAAAGGTTTCTAACTAACTGACTAAAAACATTTCATAAGTTTATATCGTGTATAAAATAAATCTTTAAAGTAAATTCAAATGAAAGTAATGGACAGCTGTCTGAGAATCAGCACGTTAAAACAGTGATGGTAACAAGCGTCACAAAGGAAAGTCTTTAAAAGCACATAAAATAAAATCATAGTAAAAAATAACAAAATAAAACAAGGTGAAACGCACATGCGGAGTAGGAAAAGAATTCACAATGTCTCCGGTGATAAATAAATTTCAAATAACGACTGATGTAAGTTCGGAGTTTATAATATCGATCTAATGTAAGATCGACGCACTTGGCAGAAGGGAAAATATTAAAATATTTTGACCGCTGTTTTGAAATGCATTTTGAGGAATCCAACGTCAGTTTTGTTACTTAGTGATTTATCATAATTTTGCGAAGTAGCTTTCCTCTCTGATAAATGCGCATATTTATTTAAATTTCTTTCTGAGACATGCCCGGGCACTTTTCTTCCCAAACGAAAGATGACGTTTCGCAAAGGACTTTTCTCAATGCTCTTCAATACAAAACAGCCTTATATTTTTCGATAGATGTCTTTTTCTCACTCCGCATAAGTGATGGATAGGTTTTCTCTATCATAACAGTGTAAGAATGAAGTGTGGGCTGTTGGACGTCAAAACAATTCTTAGTGATGTCTGACGACTTGACAAAATTTATTTATGGTATGTACGATCGTTCAGTTTTCACAAGTTCTTGTTCTAAAATTATATATCTTTGCATTTATTAACAAATTATCATAAAAGCATACATTTATAGTTAAACTAAAAAAAAGCAGTAGCAGTTAGAAACCTTATAAATTATGAATTTTATCCAACTTCTAAACTTTTATTTTTTTTATATTCATTTAACTTTAACTACATAATATATTTTGAAGGTTCAGAAACACTTAAGAGTAAAAAATCTAGAATAATTTTATTCAAAAATTGCAAATTGACCATTTGAAAGATTTTCAGAGACAATTTTTACTAAACCAAGAAAAATAAAATTTTTCCAAATAATGAAACTTGATGTTTTTAAAAAAACTCGTACATCGTGCTATATTTGATACAAAAATATTAGGTATTTTATATCTTAATTTTTTATACACAGATGAATAAAGCTCTTTTTTGGTAAACGAAGTTGATTTATTCATTATTTTCAAATATTCTTAATTGGTGAATCTGATTACTGCGATTTTTAAAAAAAAATCCTTCTGTTCTCATTATTGAAGTTCGTGAACATTTATCAAACCATAGAAACTCAGTATAATATAAAATCTTTTAAAGCAAAGCAAAGAAAATAATGAACCATTATACACAAATATGGGAATTAATTAAAATTTTATTTGTGAATTTGAGAATAATATGTTTTTGTCAAGACAAAAAGTATTCAAAGTGGTTTTCCAAAAAAACATTCAAATCAAGATAAATGATTCAGTTTTCGATTTCTCTTGTAAATTGTAAGGAGGTAGTTTATGTATAGATTCTTAGATTAAATTTCAGTGTATAATAGGCAGCAAATGTATAGAAATATTTTTTAAACTAAGTTTTTATGGGAGAATCTCAATTGAAAAAAAAAAAACGATAATGGTTAAATCATAAAAGTAAAAGTGTAAATATTGCAACAAATTTCCTAATTATTAAATAAATACCTTTAGTATATATATATATATATATA
>JAPDSC010123135.1:0-23526 GCA_026290005.1 Latrodectus geometricus | reverse complement strand
TTAAAAGAAGTATCTTGGATGTTTATTTTCTTAATAGTTGTTATTCGATAGTCTGATAAGATTATTTACCCAGAAAACAGTCTAAATAATAGCAAGATTTAACCAATAATTCTGAGAATTCATTATAGATCACACAATTTCACTATGGATCACAGCAAACTTTACATTTAATGTGTTCAATGTGATCAGAGGTTAAATAATTTATATCATGACACGAAATACTCTTTTACAAAAATAATGCATTAATTTTCTATCCAAGAACTAATACCATATTCGTACTTTAATTTTTCTAACAGCACAGAAATCTTATCTACATAATTTATATGTAAGAAGTATAAGTATTTATCTTAAGCTGAAAATGTTTTCTGAATTAAATTTTTTAAGTACTAATATATATATAACGCAGAATACATTTCCATGTTATAAATATTTACGAAATTCTATAATATTATTCAAAAAAGAGTTTCAAAATTTGTTTGTATAGTTGAAATATTACTTTGATGAAAGAGGATTGAAATGTTGTTACAGTTTTAAAATTCAGACAAATAATATAATTTATAAATAATTTGACTCACTTCTGATTCATAATATGTTGGATGTGACTTTTTAATTTTTCTAAGTACATTACAATACATTCTTATAAACTTACTATAAAATAGCATAAACCGATTACACCAATACATGGCATTGCTATTAAGTAAGACCATTTAAAATATTATATGGTATTTCATTGACATCGAAAATCATTTGAAATTAGTTAATTAAATGCAGATATAATTAATATAATTATAGATTAAGTATATTGTCAGAATTTCAAATTTGGAAATATATTTATTCACTGATAACGTCTTTCTTGTAAAATTATTGCTCGCAGGAAAAATTATTTAATTCGTTATATTTTCTAATATAAAATAAATATGATATAAGGAAATTCTGTATTAGTTAACAAATCACAATCTAATATCTCTTTATTGACTTGACGCAGAAGTTTGGGGAAGAATGTATTTGTTCAGATAGTGACGTCCTCACTTTATTGTGGCTCAAATTTAAGATAATTATCTCTTAAATTTAAATATAAATTTGTGTGATAAATAACTTTCTACCTATATACACAAAGAGTTAATCTTGATTTCACATGAATTATTTTAATTTAAGATAAATTTTATGTTTCATTTTTTCTTGTCGTTTTACGTTTAATTAATGATAAAATATTTTTTTTTGAAATATGCTTATGTGATACTATGCTTAAGAGGCTTCCAAACTTATTATTGTTTCTATAGGATTGTCATACGGGTTGCTTAACAAGTGAAATTTGTCATTTTTAAAAGTGAAAAATCTAGATTTTAGTTAATAATTTACACTAAAGTTTGAGAAAAAATAATCATATACTAAAAATATTTATTATATCATAAATTAATTTATATTACAATGGTTAGATTTTAAATTTAAATATTTCAGTATTGTACCATTGCATAAAATGTATTTCAATAATTAATTTTTGTGGAAAAATTGCTCAATTGTAATTTAAAAAATCAATTAAAATAATAGCTCAAATATTAAAATTTTTGTCATTAACAGTATCTTATTTTCAGTAAAAAATTGTGAATTTTTTCAAGCTTATCTTCTAAATTTAACTATGATATATACGTTAACTGTCGAATGCATTTTTGTTTTATCATAAATGAAAAAAAAAAACATATATTGGCAAAATAAACTGAAAGAGGTGAAAAAAATAAATAAATCGCAATTAAAAGGGTGTTCTAAGAATAAAATGTATTTTTTAATAGAAAAATTATGCTAATATTTTTAAAGTAAATGTTATTTCACTTAATTTTTATCCATAAATTAAATTTAATGGATAAAACCTAATTGCAATTTTTTTTTATTACTATTTATTTGTTTTACTTTCGTTGTACCCATTTCCTGAATTTATTTTATGTATAATCCTTGAAAAAAAGGTATTTTCTTCAACTACACATTCTCAAAAAACGACTTTGAAGAAAATAAAGTGCCATAAAAAGATAGTTGAAGCTCATCAAAAGGCTTGTAAGAACAGAATTATTACCTGAGACTTGAAAACAAACTGCGAGGAAAATAGAAAAAAAGAACAGGAATGTAGTTCTTAGATGAGGTCGCTTTTGTTTTCTTTACGCCCACAGTGTGTATTGTTTTTATGGGGGCTTAAGCTCAAGATCAACAATAAGAAATATGGCAGATAGGGAAAAGAAATAGATTTTCTTATAGAAATAATGCATTCAGTATTTCGTTCTATCTGGTTTGTAGGAATACAATAAAAATACCAAATTTTACATCAAAAATATTTATAATGAAAGATTTTCTAAGAACTATATAACTATTTGAGAGTAAATGATATATAGTGTTTTTTTTCATTTCAAAAATTTTATTACTAAAAACGATTTATGTCACAATAATGGAGAAAAATAAGTTGTACATAATTGATGATCAGATGAGTTCATGTGTACACTTTTATTATTTCAATAAATTATCCTTCATATTTCTTTGTGTAAATTTTTTTACAAGCACAGTTTTGATTAATGTATCCTAAACATTGATAGTTACTGTGATGAGTGAGCCAAAAATTAAGGAAACAGATATTTATTTTTCAAACTGTAACAAATTCTTTTATAAACAAAAAATAGTAATATAATAAATAATACTAAGCAAATTATTAAGTTATAATGAGATCATTTTGAATAATGTTTTTACATCAAATCTTAATATATTAAATAAATTTTCATAAATTTTAATTTAACGAAAAAATCAACATATTTTCGTATGATGTATTTTTCTGTTGTTTAATAACTATATTAGTTTAAAACTGAAAATACAAAGGAAGTAAAGCTAATACCATGCTCAAAAGTTTCTTTCGCAGAACATTTATATTAATTAAACTTATTGAGATAAATGTAACTTCTTTTTTAATTGCTTTTATTAAAAAAAAGTTTATTTATTTAAAATTACGAGAGTACATAGAAATGAATTTCAACTCAAATCAAAGGACGATGTTAAAAAAGCATTGCTACTATTTACATCTATATACTTATTATATAATTAGGGAAACATTGAATTGTAATTGCACAAAATGTATAAAACCCGCCTTTATATATATATATATATATATATATATATATATATATATATATATATACATTTTTTTTTTAGCTGCTAAAATGTGATGAAACACTTTTTTTACAATATATGACATATTTTTATCTTGTCTCATTTAAATCTCGATTACGAAAAAAACAGATGAATTACATTAAGGACATAAAAATTTTGATGATAATTTATGATAATATCTGTAGAAAACATTCAGAGACAAAGTTAAGAGATACAGAAAACACACTTGATTGATTTAGCTAATTTTTTGAAACTTTTAGAATTTAAACTCATAAAGATCTGATAAAAAAGCAAAATATTAATTTTTAATAGACTTTAATTAGAAATAAATTAAATGACTGTTTATGTTATGAATATTTTGTAAATTAGAGCTTATAAGACACACAATTTGATTGTTTCTGTATTTGCAGAATTTTTGCCTTTTGATACAACCTGCTGAAATAATCTTCTTAATCAATCTTTATAAAAAAGCTCAACAACTCATATGAGTTTGTTCATCAACGTAACTTAAAAGCATTTGAAAAAATTGTGATGTCATTAAAATTTAAAAAAAAGAAGTTTTCTTCCTTTTTAATTTTAATAGACTCATAAATATGGCTCTATGCCAATTTCATAATTGATAAAAAAATATTCAAAATGACTGTCAAACTTGCTTTTTAATAACCTTTTCTGAATATAATTAGAATAAAGCATTCATCTGAAGAGTGAAACTAGGCGTCAAAGCTTCGCATGAATCTTTTCGCTCTGCTCACGTCACTCCCTAAAAGTATTCATCTCGGAGTACTGAAGAGCTTCACGTTTTCCGACAAGGAAAATGTGAGAGGGAAAAAACTGCTTATCAGTCTCTTCTCTCAGCTATGAAAGTAGAGTTGATGTGAATTTTCCAAAGGCGTCAACTTCAGCTCTCACGGCAGAAAATACAGCCTCAACCATTTGCATCGTAAAGGATTCTCAGAGGAAAAAGTCGCGAAGACACGTTTGAGAGGAGAGGTTATCTTGCTTCATAATGAGCTTCAAGGAAATCTTAAGTGTGTAATATTTTCTTAAAACTCTTCTCCTATGAGAACGAGCACTGTAGTGAAATTCCATGGTTATACGTGAAATGCTTTTTCTTAATTGATGATCGATTGAAAAGTATTTCCCAGAAAGCCAACTAGTTAAAGGGTGCAACTAAAATATGCAGTTATATTTATAAGTTTAGATCAAAGCCAATTAGTACTTAACAAAAGGGTATCTGACACTGAATTTATATTTGAATTATATATATTATTTAACATATTTGATTAAAAGGTTAAAGTAAATATATAAAAGAATTACATAAAACAATTTTTATTAACCATAGTAACTATAGAACAACATAATTTATCAGTCTTACTATGGATGGTTGGTTGGATTTTGTGGCTCAAGGTCCAAGAAGGACAAAGTGTGACCTGGCTTGCTATGATTGAGTAAAATAATGTATATTGTATCAATTAAATGTTGCCATTTAAGACATATCTTAGAAAAAATGAAATGATGATAAATTAAATAATAAAGTACTAATTTCAAATTTGATGCCATTACTGAAATATTTAATTTAAAAATTAATTCGTTTGATCAGTATATCTTTAATACTGTTTGAACAACGCGAAACCTTTACATATTTATAGTTTTTTTTTTCCAAACAAAGTAATAATTTTAATTTAACATATTCTCTGTAACAGATTTGATAAGTTAAAGCTTAATAGTTTTAAGTATAATTGGTAATTCATAGTAGAATTATGTAGTTTTTTGTGCAAGGTCTATCAGGAAAGAGAATATTTCATGAAATTTTATAAACATTTATTATCTATATTCAGAATATATGGAATTTATCTGGAAACAAAGTATTTTTTAAGGTATTCGCTAACATTGAATAATTGATTTTCGACTACATTTGTTAATTTTTTTATTTGTGAAACTAGTACTCGAAATTTTACAGTTTCTCAAACAATTTTTTGTTTTATTGTATGTCGAATAGAAATTAAGTTACTGGAATATTAAAATGGTCCGCGTCCAATAAGAAAAGAAACAGAGAGAGAGGAAGAAGTATTTTTAAACCGGAAGTGATAAAGAAAAATGACAATTAATTTTTTTTTTTAATTTATGTTTTCTTAATAACTTGCTGATTAATAACCACAAGTAGTAGGACGTTATTTGTCTCATATATTACCAAACATATGGAAGCATCGTTGCTATCAAAAATGAAACTATTACTTTAAAGATGAGATAGATAAGATTTTCACAAAATCACTAAATCTTTCACACGATATCTCAAGTAATAAGGAAGATACTTGTATGAAACTGGTCCTACATGTTTTAAGTGTTATTATCTATGAAATAAGCACAATTTTGAATTCATATGAATAACTTTTTTTTCGTTTACAGCTACGATTAAAGGGAATATTCAATAAAATTTGGTTAAATATCTGTATTCTGCAGTATACATTTAACCATAATTTTTATGCAGAATATTTTTCTTAGACTTTGCTTCATTACAAAAAAAAAAACACTCATAATGTGTGTCACATAAACCGTATGCTCAAATTAAATTAAGATTCATGGATTACATTTTTCTGTAGAGTTTTAATCGTTTAGTTAAAATTTCACTAAAATTTGCCTAAAAATAACCGATTTCACTAAAAAAATGCTAAATGAATTTAAATTTTGTGGCTTATTTTAGATTCTTACATCATATTTTATCTAAAAGATGATAAAAGAAAATTAAATATAGATTTTAAGAAAAAAATACCTTGAACGTAGGCGGATACTTTTATAAAGATAATCCCCAGTCAGGAAAATTAGAGAGAGTATTTTTCGAAATCTTAAATTTAATAAATATAAAATTATTAAATTAATAAATGATAAATGGTTTTAATGAGGTAATATTAAATACTCTTGTGCCTCCTAAGTTTAAGGAACAACATATTTTTTACTCCTAACTAGCAAATGAATGAATCTAGAGAAAATAATTTTGAATGGTATCTACAAAAAACAGGTATGTATTGATTGTAACATAAATGTTTACATAAGAAGAACTCACAAATGAGTTAGAACAAAAGAAAAACAATCTAGATGGAAACTCTATACTTGTAAAAAAAGAATGATCTTAGTTTTATATAGTAAAATACCAAAGAGGCAAAACAAAATGGAGTTTTAATAAAGGATATGCCCATCATTAGTTTGAATACATTAGATGTCAATTATGAAATGAAGCGAAAACCAGATATTGAGTATGCTGTTTTCCAACTTTCTTAAGACTTAGAAGGAAAACTTAAAGCAGGAAACTGACTACTAAGATACTCTCAGAAATACTCTATGGCCTTCGGTTTCGGAGATTTAGTTCGGCTTCAGTTTCGGAACCAATCATTCCATTCTCTTAAACCAATGCCCTCTAGGTGTTCCTCAACAATTGCAGTTTGATGAGATCAGCTTTATCATCCACCAGAATGAAATCATTACCAATTACACCAGAATATGAGGGGGGGGGGCATATGTCTCAAGGATCTCATCCTGCTATGTCTTACCAGTAACAATATCTTCCTGGGATGCATGAACCACGGGTTCCGAATATAATCATGGAACACATGCAGGTCAATGTGACTACTGTGTGAGAACATTGTCCAAATTATTATATCTTCACCATGTTAACAAAATCTTTCAGCGGTGTTGAATTGACATCCGGTGCTTTGTTCCCTCTAAATCAGAACGTATCCTGAACCACTCTCCTGTGTGAATTTGGACTCATCTGCAAGAATGACAGAAGAACAGCACTATCTGGTTCAGAAAACGTGTTCTATTATCCAAGATAAGCAGATTCTGTGTCATCCGGTGAGGGGGAATACATAACTCGTAACAGTATATAGAAACGTGCCTTATGAAGACGCGTTCACACCATACTAGCGGATATTCTTCTATGTGATGCTACAGGGTTGTTTGCAACGAGTTGCAGCACAGGAAAGATCATTTTCCTTCTAGCATTGTAGCTCGTGATCAGCCTGGCACATATATTCTAAACACCGAAGCTTATTTCATATATTGACTCTAGAGACAGTAGACCACAGTGTGAGACACATTAGGGCGTCCAGAGGCATCAGCCTGTGACATCACTATTTCAATCCATCTGAACACCCTTCATCTTTAAGAGCCAGATAAATAGTTTCTCTCAGACATTGCGTGACCTTACTCTTGTCAACAAATCTGCTCACGGATCTACTGTTTTCAGACCCTGGATGGTACTTGTAGTGGGGTTGCGAGTTTTAAGTTCTTTCTGCAGAACGTTCCAAGCATGCTCCAAATGGTTTAATTCTTTAGAACTGCTTGACAATTCCATCCAGTGAAAATTCACTTTCTAGAAAGTCAGTTACGAAAAGAGCTGTATGTGGTTCTGCGTTATTGTCCATTAAAAAAAAGTTACGCAAATATAGGGCTCCAAGAACTCATCTCTATTACTCATAGCAGTCAAATATATCTTTAAATACTTGTAGAGCGGAACAACCATTTATCACTATATTAGACCATACCATTAAGCATACACTCCCTCATGGTCGATTTCGTGAGCAAAGGAGAACAGGTAGCGGGTACATGGTTCTCTCCATGTGAATCTGTGATTACGCTGAACTGGGACTGGGAAATGACGAGAACATCTACCCATTGATGTGAGTAGAAGTGACTGGAACGCAAATCCCAGGTCATAGTGCTAACAACTCTCTCTCATGAGGCCTTCTGGATACAGTCACCCTATTTGAGGCTATAAGCAAGTTCAAGAGAGCTGAGAAACTATAGCATCCCTGTTATTTATCTCTAGAATAGACAAATGGTGATCATATTTTGCTCTTTGATGACCTTGCCTAGACATTTTCCCAATAGATCAGGTCATCTAAGCAGTTTTCCATAAATTGCATATGACTCTGGATGTTAATAGAACTCTACAAATATGGACCAGAGATTGGCTTGCTTCGAGGTCCCCACAATTCATTACATTATTTAAACTTTTTTGATTACTCATTGCTATTGTAACAATATGAATTCAACCGATTGCTGTAAAAAATATCATGAAACATGCATATACAATATATATGATTTACATCTTTGTTTTGAAGTAATGATTATACATTTCGTTCAGTTTTTTTTTTCAAGAAATTCAATAAAATATGCAAGTTTTCTTAATTTTGAATACCAGTGTTTATGAGTTCTTTTTTTATCAAATAATTGGTAACCAGTGCTTTTACATAAATTTGTTCTTCTTATTTACATAAACTATAAATGGTATTGTTAATGTTGATTGCTTACATGGTTTATGCACTTATCAAAAGGACAAAATAAAAGCAAAATTTTTATTTACGTTCTGTTTTATAATCGATGATTAATTTTAGTTAAAACGAATAATATTAAATAAAGCAGCTTGTGTTCTTATTTACAAACTCTTGAAATTCTTATATTTACTTATATTTAAATTCTGTCGGTACAACATTTCTGCAATATTATCAGCAATATTTTGACATATTATTTACTTAAATGAGATAAAATATAACTTCAATGATCAAATAAATTTCACTCTAACTCAAACTAAAGTTAAATGAATCTATTCAATTAGGATGATTTTTAGATTTGTTTCAAACCTCTATTTTTATTTACCTCAGGGGACGTGCCGACTAAATAAGTGAGTAAGGCAGATGAAATTGTTGCAAAGTAATTACATACAAATATTAAATACTGATGAGTGTTTCGATTTAGTTTGGAAGGTGGTTATAGACGTTTTTTGAAATAAATGGGAGGTACACTCGAAAATTGCCTAACACTTGATTGGGATGGATAATATTATAGAATTAAAGGCATAAATGTATGTGCTGGAACAGTTTAAGTGAAAGCAGAGCCCTACATATCATTAGGAATGGCAGTCTAATGTCTTAAACTTATGAATAGGAGATCCTGAGAAAAAAAAAAGTTCCAAGTTTTACCTTTTGCTACAGTCTATAATAATATCTGTATTTTACTGCATGGGGATACAATTCTTCTACAATTTGCCTAAAAAAACAGCTTCTGAATTTGAAAGAAAACATTATGGAAAATTTTTGATTTAAATGTAATGTTTAGAAGATACTTTGACGACGTGTTTCTGTTTAATCAAGTTTTCCTTTCACAAATAATAACTTGAAGATTACTCTTATTTAACCCCTTGCCTGCCGCGGGCGTATATATACGCCGCGCTATGCCGATGCGTTAAATGCACCGGGCGTATATATACGGCTTTCGGAAATACGCTTCTCTGCAATACTTTGCTATCAGTAAAGCTTGACCCATGACTTTGGAATGCAATAGAATGTCCTTGATATTATTTAAAATATCTGTTGTGATGTTACATCTATTTCAAACGTGTCTCTTATTTTCAACCGATAAATCGCATAACTGCGATTGCCTGTATGAAAACCGGTGGCACTGGGGAGCGAATCTCGTAAGTTTTCCTTGGCAGTTAAGGGGTTAAGAATATCTAAACTAAAAAGTTTTGCTATTTCATGTTATCAAATTTAACATGTATATCATTTTTTGTGCTATAATCACTTAAAGAAATTGATGTACGCATACGATATTTATTTATTTCATTTATATTACTCATGTTCATTAATTTAATTTTATCACTCTTTTACTCCCTATTTCACATCATTATAGAATTGTCAACCAAAGTATTTCAGTACTTTTACTTGTTTCTCTAGTAATTTAAGCAATCGACATTACATAATGTTCTATGGTTATGGTATATAACATATTAAATGCAGATGCACGCCTAAGAATTGAGTAATTATTACAAAGAAAAACTATTTTTCAATTGCTATGGTTTGCCTTCTTATAAATACTGTCCGTGATATTTTGTGGGTAATTTCAAGAAGCATCTCATTAGCAGTTTTTCATATTTACTTGCCATTAAATTCTAAATGCATTAATCACAAAATCCATAATAGTAAATTCATATTTTGAAAGAAAATGTTTATTTTATTTTCTACAACTGTCAATATTAAAGTCAATAAGTCAATTCATACGGTAAAAAGGAAGCCAGCTTCTTTTCACGAATCAATGGATTTATTTTCACAACATTAAAACATGAAAAAATAATTGCCTTATATAGAATAGGTTTCAAGAGTTTATTGATCATTAGAAGTTAATTGCCTGTTCAGTTTATGTACATAAATTGATTCATGCTTAAAGCTACATATTTAGAATAGTTTTCAAACAAATATGTTTTCAGGAAAGGAATAAAAATTATGTATTTGTCTACGTCCTCACTTACTAAATAGGAGATTGCATTTTTTGTACAAAATATGTACATTGCCATTTAACTGCATTTCTTATTCTATTTATTATTATCAACATCGTAATTATTATGATAATTTTCGGGCATTTTATTTTTCGTTTGAAATTTAGATTTTAATTAAATTAATTTTTTAATTAAATTTTAATTTTATTATATATAATTTCAAAATTGCACATTTTTTTAACAAGTGCTTGATTAAACTCGAAACTTATAACTATTAAGAAAAATATATATTCATTATATTAGAATATAAACTAGCATCGTACAGGTGATAGAGTAATGTAAAGCATTGATTAGGTATTTAATTTCTTTGAAATTGTAAATTAATTTCATTGAAAATCATTATGAAAGTTTAAAATAAATATAGTTCAGAGAAATTCATATTACAATTCAGTATATTGATTTCATTTTACTTTTGTAATTTCGTGGTAATCAATCGAAAAGCATTTTGGTATTTTTCTCATTATAGTTAATATATTTGATTAAAATGAAAATGTGTTAAGAAGTATCTATCATGCAATTCTATATACTTTACAGTATTACAATTTTTATAATATAAATTGTTTCCTTAAAATACTAAATTTCTAAATATAGTTTAGTTCTTCTTTTAACAAAAAGAAAAAGAATATAATAAACTAAAAGGAACTCATATTTTTTTAAACAAAGAAAGTGGTATATTTTGATTGTCTGCTTTCAGAATGTCACGTTGCATACATGTAATCAATTCTAAGCCAATATTTACATGTGTAGATTATTTTCTCTTTTATAAATGCATTTTTTGCTATAAGCTAAAGTGTAAAAATAAAACCTAACTATTTTTCCAATTACTGATGTCATGAGAAAAAATACCAATTTGAGTAGAATTTTTATGGAAATAATATAGTAAAAAGCGGCATTTCCATTTCTAAATGAAATGATACCTACTTTATAATGATATTAACGTTTATTAGTGTAAATATGTGCCTGCACGTATTTCATTTTATTGTAAGTACCAATATATGTTAGCAATGTAACTTATATTTTTGCATATTATAGTGTAAAAATGATTTTCTAAATAACAAAGCATTTTTTGTTTGAAGCATACTTTTCTTAAAAAAATAATATAACTGTATATTATTGCTCATACTTTTTATTGCAATTGAATAATGAAGACAAAGCATCTGTTTTTGATCACTTCTTTCCATTTTTTAATTTATATTTTGGTATCGAAAGAGAAAGTTTAATGATTTTATTGCTTTACAATAAATTACTTTAACCACATCTCTCTTTAGTAAAAATTCACAATAGAATTATTTCATCTTAACATACTTATTCTTCTCCAAATAAAATTATTTTTCGCTTTAATGAAGTTACGTTAAAAATATTTCAATCTAAAGTTTATACTACTGCACTCGTATTAAATTCATTTTTGTTTATGGTTAAGTACATATTTTCACAAGGAAATGTTGCAAGAGAAGATGACGTGATAAATATTTTCTCTCTTAAGGGTAAGGATGTAATTTAATATTAAATGTTTTTATTCAATATAACTTCCATTCAAAGAAGTGCGTGATACGAGCAATAAAACTCTCTACCCATTTAAAAATATTAATATTTATACTACATCTATTGAATATTTTCTAAAATACATGGATTTTCACTTATCTTATTTAACATGACATAGATGATATACTTGGCTGTGAACAAAAAATAAGTGGATGATATTTACTCTTGTTATTAATATTTTTTTTTGTTGTTCAGTAACGAATATTTATTCATATTTTATATCGGTAATTGTTGCAGCCATATGACAATTTGCAGTTATCTTGCTTTTCAATTTTGAAGCGTACATTTTAATACATATTTTACCTACAATACTCAGTATTTTAAATTTTGTGGTGCTTACTTTGACTAAATGAAAGTAACTGTAGTAATTTCTCGTAAGTACAAACTGTTAAGCAGCAATTAATTTAAATTCCGATTTTATCCGTTTTTTTTCTTTGTTATTAAATTTTTATACTCATTTTTTATGAATGAACTTAAAGTACAAATAAATATCTCAAAACTTGTAATACGTCGGACTTTGGATCTTTTTATGGTTAAAAAGTCTTGATCTATTTTCATCTAATCTTAGTGAATTCACATTGTATTCCTTAGTATATACAACTTGTAAAATATGTAAAAATTTTAAATGAAGAAAAAGGGAAAAAATATATAAAATATAAAACTTTAAAAGAAAAAAACTGGAGTATCTAATATATTTGGCCAAAATTTTTTTACCTTTTTTGTACATAATATACATAGATACTTTATCATACATTGATGATAGAAAACAATACAAATAACTTAATAATGGTTAACAATTTATATTCAATGGATAATTAAACTTTAGTTACTTAATTTGTTTTGAAAATGTATCAATGCCATTTATCTTTATATAGCCATAAATTAATTCCATTAATACACACAATGACGCGCAAGTTAAAAAATATCAAATTATCAATGCATATATATTTAATATCATATAAATTATGTTTAATATAATATTTTTTCAAATATATATATTATTTACTTTCCTTCTCTTTAAACTCTCGATTTCATCGAAAAAATGCTTTGCAGCGTACAGAATTTATCAATCAAAAATTATATTCTTAATACATAACACTTCATTTGGGTTTTTCTGGAAGAAACTTAACATTAATTACATTTTCCGAATAAAATGAAGCTATACACTTTGATGTTAATCACGATATATAAACACTTCATACAGTTCATTTAAGACCTATAATTTAACACCTATATATCTCTATATGTGCCCGTTATTTTTGTATAAAAAAGAATCACTCGGAATGATGGATGACCTGGCTGTCCAGTCGCTTGATAAGAACGAGTACTCGGTTGAGCAAAATGTCAGAAGAATTGATTTTAGACAAAGAATCAGTAACGGAGTTTCGGGAAAATTCTTGAACACTAGAAAGGTATCAGTCACGAAAAATTTCTGATGTTCTGAAAAAGTTCAATGTACATAAATTTATTACGAAGTAAAATAAGAACTATTTTAAAATGCATAAATTCCTGTTAAAAAATGTCATGTGTAGAAATGCAGGCAATATAAAACATAATACATTTTACTATAAATTTTTATTAATCGAGCCTTTCTCCCTAAATAAACACAGTAAAACTCTTTTATTAAAAATGAGCAATGTTTTTAGATATATTTAAAAAACATAATACTTATCCTCGAAGTTATTTCTATCTATTAAATTTAAATTTTCTGAGGGTATGTTAATGTTTTGTTATTATTTTTAAGTAAAACTTTTAGTTAAAAATCAAAGTACATATACCTTATATAATTACTTGCATGTAAAAGTAATTTTAAATACATTTAAATAATATAACTTCATATGAAGTATTTTCCAGCAAATTCAATGCAGTCTATTTTTTAGATCAAATGCAATCTATTTAGCTATAAAAAATAAGATAAAAGTTTTTTTTTCCAAAATAAATCCGTCAGATAAACTATTATACTAATACTAATTGGACTTAACTAGTTGTAAAAATGCAGGCAATATAATACATATTACTATAAATTTTATTAATCAAATTCATAAATCTAAATTCAATGAACTATGGTTTAAAACTTATAATGATATACATATAATTGATATAATCCTATAGTTACCTGCTACATAAATGAAAAATTAAACAATAAATGGATAAAATAAAAAAAGAGGAAATTGAAATATTGCGAAGGTTGATGCATAAAGCAACCACGAATTCGTAATTAATTCATTCAAGTGACATTTATTGATAAATAGACGATGAATTTATAATTTTTAAAATCATTTTATATTTTATAATTCAACATTTTATATTTTTCATTTTATAATTCGACTGACATTTATTTATAAAATGCTGATGAATAATTTTGTTTTTTTTTAAATGAAAAAATTTCAGTTCAAGAAATTTATTCTCATATTTTCTTTGCTAGATAAAAACCCAATTTTATTTTCGTTTATCAGTAACATAAAAATCAAAAAAACATAACTGTTATTCATAAAATTGTTTATAACAACTGTATCGAAATCGAGAGACTATATTTTGTCGTATTTCCTATTTAATAAAGATCGAAAAAAAGAATGAATTTTACAAATATGAGACATGCCAATGTAAATGCCTTACGTTCAAGAAAAATTCCGATGAAATCACATTTCTATCTTCTTTCAATTTTCCATTATATTTCATTCTAATTTTATAATACTAATATAACTATTTCAATAAAAAAGAAATTTACGTAATCTAACTAACACTTTTTTTCATTTCTTGCTGAATTTCAATGACGTGTAATAAGAATGTAAGTGTATTCCAATCTAAATAATACACTTACAATCTGTATTAAGAGAGAGATTACGCACTAACTTAAGACAGTTTTCATATTATCGTGGAGATGAAATAGCTAAACAGTTAGGTTGAACAGATAATTGGATTTATTAGAACAGAAGCAACTCTTTTAAGAACAGATAAAGAACTAACTCATAACTGGTGGGACTAGATTTTTATATATACGTAGAATATTCATGAAACTTCTAATTTGAATATTAAAGAAACATCTAGAATCATCCAGAACACACGAGAATAATTTAAAAAAAAACACATTTTAAATTAAATTTCTCAGTATAGATAAAGTGCCTTAGACTGAATTCGAACCACAGACAAACAGATCAATTGTCCAATGCTCTACAAATCAAGTCACAGATCCATTAATTTCTTGTGCAGCTTTGCTTCCCCCATAAAAAGACAGCACCTGCCTCTCATTTAGATTTAAAGCATTTTTTCTGGAACGTGTTTATTTCCTTTAGTAAAATATATTTTTTTTTTAGTAGAAGTTGCGTATTAATTGCTTCTTTCTTATATTTCATTTTACTTGGCTGGGTAATGGTATGGTTTTATATGAACTACATTTAATACAATTTTTGGTTTTCTTCTAAGGGAAGAGGGATCAAAATGTTATATCTCATAAGTGACATCTGATAAACGACGTAACAAGATACATGGTTCAAAATACTTTCTTAAGATCTTTCCGGAAACATTTTTTTGACAGGAGTATAAACCCACTACATATCTCCTGGAAAATAAAATACTAATCGATGCTTAGAATCATGTCGTCTACGGGCTTCATCTTGAGCTTTCAGAGTTTGCAATCTGATTAGCTGTCTTAATTATTCAGATCTTCCAATCATCTTTCCAATATAATCTTCGTCTACATCATCAGGAAAGAAGGGAACTTGGTGCCCAACGTCCTTTCTGATTCACGTCCGTGAAGTAAATAATAAGGCTTAAATTCTGCTGTTTCCTGCTTAACAGTGTTATAAGCAAATGGTAGAATTTCATTCCAATTTTTCAGCTCTGTACTAACATACACAGACAACACGTCATCTTAGGTTTCATTGAAATGTAATATTAATCCATTTGCTTAGGTTGATATGCTATCGTGATACGATGATATTACACTGTTTAACGAGAGCCGAGGCAAATCTAGATTCTAAGACAGATTCATGATCTGTGATTATTACTCGAGGAGATCCACGCTGTCGAAAAACATCTTCAAACAAGAATTTTTTACTTCTTCGGCTTCAGTATTTAGTTAAGTTTTCATTACACTATAATGGGTCAAGTAGTGTAGGCTATGATCCAACATTTTCTATGGAAACATTTTAGATATATTTAAAGGAAATCGATCACAATATGATTTAAATGCTGCTATGGCTGGAGAAATTGAAATAAAGTGTCCATATTGTCATTGAGGAATGGAGGTTCATCCTTGGAATTCCCGACAATATAACAAACAAACATAACAAAATCTCGGTACATCACTAGCCATTAAAAGCTTTAGCGGATTCTGTCTTGAGTTTTCATAAAGTCAATTTGTTTAGCGGTGGGTTCATCATGAAAATGTCAAAGTATGACTGTTCGTAAATGTTTTGGAACAGTAGTCACATTTTACCACCCGGAATAAAATTCTTTTCTGAAATACCCATTAATTAGCTGAAATATTTTTTTTTTATATGTTGATGAAGAGTTTTTCAAAGGGTTCATTATAGTGATATCGGGGTCTTCACTCTGTTTGAATATAAGATTCATAGTTGTACTGGCTGCTAGAAATTAGTCTGGCATCTCATTATTCTCTTCAGCTGTATTTCTCAAGAGAATAACGGCATCTTCAAGATTTTCACCAGTTTTATATTTTAGTGAAAATTCTTAATATTGAAGACGAAAGGCCCATTTTGCCAATCTTTCAGAAAAATCATTGAACTCATAAGAAAGTAAAATAAATGTTGATCATTTAGAATTTAAAATTATTTTCAGAATAATCATAGACAAAATTTTGTAAGAGTTTATAGGATAGCAAGGCATTCCCGGTCTGTAATTGTTTAAGTTTTGTTAAAGTTTTGAAGGCGTATTGTAGAAATCTACTAATGCTATTTAGAATTTGCATTAGGATTGTTCCAATATTTATATTCGATGTCATCTGTATGAATTATTGTTGGAGCTTTTTTGTCTTACATTCCCATTGCTGGTTCCAAGATGAGTGCCTTCTTCAGAATTTTAAATGCCTCTATCTCTTTGGAATCCTAACAAAATTTAGCAGAAACTGTAGCGCTTGATGAGATAACAAAGACCTTTAATATACCTCGGAAAATTGAGTAAAGTCCAAAAATGCTTCCTATATGATAAACATTTGTCGAAATGGGAAAGTTTCTTTCGACTTTCAGGATCTAGACAAACATAATCATCAGATACAAGATGAGCTGGTATCTTTCATTCCCGGATAGCAGAAAGGCACTTCTTTGCATTAATTAAGAGACCAGCTTTCTGAAGGTATTTTGGAAAAAAAAACTTAGTCGGGTAAAATGGTCTTCAAATTCAAATAGTTCAAAGAACGCATAATATCTAGTTAAAACAAAAACACGTCGACTATTTTAAATGGAGTAGCCAATTATCCATCATCCTCTCAAAAGTCACTAGCAAAATATAGACTTTAAACTTGCAATATGACATTTAATTCCTATTATCCTTAGGGGGGGTAATAAATGCCTTCTTTTCCCGATCCACTTCGTCTACTTCTATTTGCCAGTATTCAAAGCGAAGCTCCATTGAGGAGAAGAGCTTTCCACAATTCAGCCAGTGAGCATATCGTTAACATGGTGCAGATAATAATTAATCTTTTTGGTGACTTTATTCAGAATGTGATAATATACGAAAAAACGCTAGGTTCTATTCTTTTACTAAAATGTAAATAGGTTATGACTAGAGATGGTGAATGGTTGAATGATATCTATATCATGTATTTTTTACAATTTTTTACGTATGAAGCGTCTTTCTGTTGATGAGACTCAGAAGGTTCGTTGAATGATCAGTACATAATCACGAGTGTGAGTTTTTCGCTTCACATTCGCTTGAGTGGATGACATCTTGTCAGTCTTGGTGAAAATTCCAGAAAATATTTAAAGCAATTCAGTTTGTTTGTTGTTTTGCTCGTTATTTAACGCAGGAGACATCACCAGGTGAAATCTTTCCAGAGTTTCGATATTTCTTGTTCCGCATCGTGGTCTGAAGTCCCTCATATATATTCTTTATTTAGGGATTTAGCTAGACCTATGTACATTAGTTTTGGAATGACTCGGTTTCTCAACTGAAAATAAGTAACGATACTGCAATATTATTTAAAGAAAAAACATTAATATCTATGACTACGTTTACGTGGCTCCAGGCTGGGCCTCCTGATATTGTTACTTTAGTTAATATGTGAGACTTAATTGTGTAGTCCTTTGTAGAATACAGCTTCCATGGGTCCAATGCAGGGATATCTTGGCAAAGGCTTTTTAGAAATAGTTTCCTCTGTCTACAGGATATCACGGTTTGGGAAGCTGCTAATGAGTCCCATTCAAGAATTATATCATCACAATAAATCTGCAGCCCTTGGCTATTTATATGGACAAGCATAATGCGTTATCCAATTCGTTGAAGAAATCATTCATCGGTGACTTTCAATGTAATGTTTCTGGCTTTAGAGAATAGAACTTTCCTTAAAAATTGATGATAGTTATTGAACATTACGGACAAGGAATCTCAAAAATCCACAAGAGTACGCATTGGCTTATCATCGATTTAACATCTAGTTAATTACCAGTCAAACGGAGGATTTTCAGCAAATGTGGCATTAACTCCTTGAAAGATGGCTTCGTATACTTTTCTTTTACCAATTTTGACTCACCTTCCATGGCTGCCACCAGCATGACGTTTAAAAGTCTCTTAAACTTTCGTCGTCCATTCCTCTTCTGTTTCACATTCTCGGCTTATTTGCACTACTTGATGAAATCAATTGTAAGGCTGCTTTCCTTCGTCTGTATAGTCTGATACATGTCCTCCGCGATACTTTTCATTAGATGCGAAGCTTTTAACTCTCCCTAAATTGTCAGATTAATTTCTTGTCAGGGATCTAAGATATTTTTGTGTATAAACTATGTACCTTCCAACGAACATGGTTTTACAAACGTCTTTCAACTGTTACTCGGAGTTTTTGGTATTTTTTGAAGTTCGCTGAAAAGTGCTCTTAATCCTGTAGTAAATATTTCTCACGAATTCAGAAAAATGAAAGTTAAATCTTCCATTTTTTATTCACTTCGTAGTTTATTCAATCTTTTCATTTTAATTTTAAGTTGATGGAATGAATAAAAATGTTATATAAGCAATAAAAACATTTTTTTTATTTCTGAAATTGAAAAATTTTAAATTTTAATTAATTTTAATTTCAATAAATTTCAATTAATTAATGAAGAAAAATTTTAAACTTCATTTGAAACATCACACTTCAGAAAATTTCCCTTCAGAACAGTCCCAAAAATAAATGAAAAAGCGCAAAAAATATTTATCTTCATATTTGTAATTAAAAAAGATAACTAAAATAAAGTATAATGAAATTTAATACTTTTCCCAAAATAGTTTTAGCTATATTTTTTTAATTTGTCTAAAGTAATAAAAAAAAATCATTGAATTCATAAAGTTTGCAAAAGTATTAAAATGAAAAATCTTTCACTAAAATCTTTCCACTTTAAAATATCTTGTTGTTTATAAAGTAGCTTATATAGTTTGTAAATTTTAAAAATGAAATGACATTTTTAAAGTTTTTCCTTAAAAATAATGTATTTTCAAAGAAAAATTTTGTTTCTTGAAAAATTTAATTAACGAAACTTTTATTTATTTAAAAAAACAATTTTGAATCATATTACTAAATTCATCGAAAGTGTTTGTTCAAAATATATCTTAATGATTTCACGCACTGAGTAATTTTTTAAACTCATTTATAAGTTATTAACATTTTATATTCAGATAAAGTACGAAAAACTTTAGTGGTGTTATATTTCATTAATCAATGCAGGTTCAAGAAAGTTAATTTTTTCCTTGCTGTAATTCAATAATAAATACAAGCATAATAAGAAAAAAAAATTGATTTTTATGAAAAAAAAAAAATTTTTTTTGAAGTTTTCACTTTGAGTATTAAATGTGAAAAATATTTAGTAAATCTCATTTTACAGCAGCTCTTTTTATTTAAATATATATAATGAAATTGTATAATATTCATGCGAATTTAAAATAATTTGAATGCACTGTTGCAAAAACTGAAGCACTACTAAATATCAATTCAATCGTATAAAATCTTTGCATTCTTTTTCTGTACTCATAGAACGCAAATGACTAATTTCTCAAAGCCACAGGACATCATTGCTTATCACAAAGCAAATTTTGAAAGAAAAATACAAGAAAGTCGCAACAGCGTTACAGGAATCAATGGTATTAAATCGGTAACGCTCATTTTCAAAAGTGTCATAGATACAATTAAGAGATTCTCTTGGTACTTAACAAATAGTGCCATGATAGCGGGTTTGAGGAATTTTACCAAAGAATGACTTTAAATCTGGTAGTAGAGTTGAATAGGATTGTTGTGGATAAGATAACAATAAGATGCTAAAATATGAATTCTAAATCTCTCATTGATAAGATTCTTCACATTCACTCATGAAATCTCAGGAACAAGCAATATTTCTCAGTTCTTGTTTCACACAGTTATACAACCATTATTCCTAATGTGATAATAAGGGTGCTATTTTCTACGATAGATAGTTACTTTTAGTCATTTTGCTTACAATCTTAGCAGCAAAACAATATGTTATTCTACCTAGCTATTGTTTACATTGCATTACAAGGTATACCATCTTATAATCAGTTTTCTAACAGACATTCACTTTCCCTAAATGATTTATAGGTATGAATTGCCTAGATGTAGTTAAAACTCTTTTTTGTGACGCGAAAGATCCCTTGTTCTATCACCAATAATCTTAGATTGGTGAAAGAACAAGGGTTCTTTACTTGTACATCGTACGGCACAATAAACAAATGTCGAAAATTATCGCATATCTAGAGGAAAAAAATCTCTTGAGTTCCTGCCAGAATATGTCGTAGAATGATTTTAGGAATTCTTGTAACTTTTTAACAAGACGTATAAACAAGGCATTTCTTCCAAAGATAGGTTCAGCAACCAGAGATATTCAGAAGTCAATTGCTAACATTTGATGTGTCATTTAGCCTAGAAGATTTAAATTTTTTAGAATCTGTGCAAAAGTACACTCATATTCAATTTTTCTTTAAAAAACCAACATCCACTATGTTAATGTACTTCATGTATTTTTTCAAAAGTGTATTTTTTAATTTAACAATTATGGTGTTACAAAAATTAATATATGTATACAATGAACAAATGGGGGTATAAATTTTTATAATAAAAATATCTTTAATATGGGGGTATGATCACCTATAGGGGGAAATACAGCACGTGAAGTGAAGTGATACTCTCATTTATGTGGTTTATTAATTGAATAAGAAGTGTGGGCCATTGATATTCCAAATCTGTTAAATACATGTACATAGAGGAGGATTAAGAGATGCTACAAGGCATCCTAGACGTGACAAACATGCTCTATTGGATTAAGGTTCGGTGATCGAGCTGGCCAGAAAATATGCTAAAATGATCCCTGCTCAAGATATGCATCCACGTTGCAAGCCTCGCGTGTCTCTCATTATCATCCGGTAAAGCATATCAGTTTCTCCAGCATAATGCTGAGCATAAGCATCCTAGATGGCATCTCTAAAAGCGTGAGCATTAAAAAAATCCATGGGAAATGACATGAAAGTCTTTGCGTCCACCCAAAGGTATACCTTCCGAAACACAGATGTTACCTGATCGTATGCATCTCTTTCACGGAAGTTTGATGGATGAATTGTGTTGCTCGGTTTCTTCAAATGAAAATGCCCTTACTATTACTTTCGAAGATAAGCCTGGACTTACTCGTAAAGAGAACAACACTCCATTGATCACGCATCCAATGTACATACCGATTTGCTCATTGTAAACGTTCCCACCAAAGGTTTGGTGTGAGCGGGAAGCAAAGTTTTGGTCGCCACGCCTAAAAAACATGTTCGTGAAGCCATCGATGCAAAGCTGATGTCGATACAAATCTTCCTTAGCGTGCAGAGAGGGAGTATTTGAGTTTAATTGGAGTTGTGGTTCTATTCTTTTCATGCGCATGATGATATATATGGGTCATCGGCGCTCGTCGTAAAATGTGGCCGTCCTTTGCTGAACCTCCTGGATGATGAATATGTGGTTAGAAATTGATGCCGATGCCTGTGAATAACAGACGGATTCACGTTAAGCAATATAATCTCTTCTATCTGACTTTGTCCTTCCTCTAGTCTCCCAACAGCTCACCAACGAAAATGTTTAGTCAAATGATGTTTTGAGGTTATTGTTGTAATTTCGCTATACCAGATTTCTAATCTCAGACACGCAGTTACAATTGCCACTCTGCGCTAAGACATCTATTTTTATGCTAATCACAAATGCGTATTCAGGCGGCAGATCCACTATTTGGACAGTGTTATTTTGTTCAGGTCCTTTTACTTATAAACTTATTCTAATTTTATTGGCATTGTATTATTTTTGGGAGAGTAGTAGCTATTTTTTGTAACTTTTCCTTAATTTTTGGTAACCAATGTGTTTAAATTGAAAGTTCTTAATTTGGGAAGCATGGTTAGTGAGAAAAGAAATGAAGTAATTTGAGTTAACTGAACAACATTGATAATGATAACAAATCCAAAAGATTTAGTTAAAATTGAAGTTGCCTTTTATATCAAAACGTTTATTGTTTTATAACCTTTTGTATAATTAAGTTTTTTGTTCTGATATTTCTTAAAATAATAACTAATGTATTAAAGTAGCTAAAACTTTGACAGAGTTACATAAAATATAAATTACAAAATCCAAACTTTCAAATTTAAATTTTACAATAAAAATTTAGATATTTAATAACACAATAGAAATCAAAAAGGGAATACTAAAATAAATTCAAATGAAATTCTAATTTAATTACAAAAGAAGAAGCAATATGAAGAAATAAATTAATGAAAGTACCATCATGTTTAGTTTTATAAGGAGGTGTTGATAACATTGATATGTAATTATGGTTTTTCTATAAAAAGCCTTCTGAAATGCGGCAAAAGTTTTGCAAAGACACTTGCTTTGTGGCTTCAACACCCCCATTCAGTAATTTTTTACATTTTTTCTCGACTAAATTTAAAATTCAGAAAGGAGAGAAAAAGTTGAATGATTGCAGCTATCACTGCAATCACTAACGTCACGTGAAAAACATTCTGAAGTTTGATTGATAAAAAGTTCTCTTGAAATGCTCTATTGCAAATATTAAAATGACTTACTTAAGTAAGTCATACTACTTAAGTGAGACATTTTAAAATTCGCAATACAGCTTTTCACGAGAACTTTTCATCAATTCTGGAACATATCCAGGGTTTGGTAAGATAGAAAACTTGGAAAAATCGCACACACCTACCTCAATAGATGACCTCACTGAAATATAAAAGTACAGAATTTTAGTTAATTTCAGTATTTCTTTTTAATTTAGTGTTCAGTTCAAAAACATGCAACATATAATATATATATATAT
>JAPDSC010123129.1:0-10636 GCA_026290005.1 Latrodectus geometricus | reverse complement strand
ATATATATATATATATATATATCGTTTCTAGTTTTTCACATGGAAACGGTAAGTTATTAAATTTAAATACGCATTTTCAGCTTCAAAATTACATTAAACATTCATACAAAAACTAATTACAAAATTTTGAATAATGATATATTTAAACTATCACAAGTTTACATAATATGTGACTGAATTTAGAACTAAGGCTGAAAAAAAACCTCGCTTAATGTTTCGGAAGAAATTAACATTTTTCAACACTTAAGTTGATTTGTTAATGTAAGATTGTATATATATAGAGAGAAAGATCGTGTGAGAGAGAGAGACTGTTAATAGATCACTGAATCATGAAATTTCTGAAAAATTGGAATGGGATAGCTTTTATTTATTTGAAATTGAGATGTCTGAATAATAGAAATTAGAATATTATGTTTTTAACATTTTGCCTTCTTCTCATTATTAGATATCATGAACCAGGAAATTGAGGCGTTCAAATCATTCTGCAAATTCTAATTTTATTTACTCAATAACATTGATGTAAAAGGTTTCACACGTGTACCAAGCTTATTGTCTTGACCAACGACGAACATGATACAAAATATATGGGGAGTATTTGGAGCAGATCTTTTGTTTGTTCCTGTTTAGTTTAATTTTCAGAAAGTAGCTTATAACATAGTTTAAAAAGGAAAATAAATTTCAGATTCTTGAAAATTAACTGAACGCATTGTTAAATAATTAACAATTCCATGTTACTGTATTATCACATGAGCCTCAGTTCCACTTGCGAAAAGAAAACTCTAATTAATTTTCGGCAATGGTCATTTTTTGCACACGAGGTCTAATTTGATAGCATTCTACAGTGTAAAAAGAATTTTAAATCACTAAAAACATAGTGGGAATCGAACCCACACAATGAACAGGAAACCAGAGCTTTAAAGATTTAAGTGCTAATTCAAGTTGTAACAAAAAGGGATATTATTATATATTTAAAAGAGTAACTCACTAGAAGCAAACTGGAACTATTTTTTACGTATTTTTATTAAAACATAAGAAAAAGTTAGCCCGATGCATTTAATAAATAAGTTCATTAGAGTTGTAAATTAGCCTAGTATTTTAAGCTTTCAATTAGTGTAAATTCTGGCATTATTAGTTTCAACTCTTCACATATATGAAATTATACAAATTGGGAGACTAATTCGCTGTTTGTATTAAAAATTTTATGGTGTTTTTAATGATAATTATAAATTTCAGAATAATTTTGTCAATTAAGAAATTCCTTCCACAGTTAACCTTTAGCATCAACCCACTTCAACAACCATAGTCTTTTGATTATGAAATTATTGAGTTTATAATTACAGTATACAAAAGCTCTAATCTTCATCATTAAAATTAAATGTTTTTCATAAAGAATTAAATTTTATATAATTCTGTTTTTCCTTTTTAAAAATAGTTGAATAGCCTTTATTATGCAGATAGCCACAATTTATTTACATATGCATCTGATAAAAAAACTATATATAAATTTTGTGATAATATAAATGTGGAAAGATTATATAAAGTAGCAGTCTAATTAAGAATCATGTTTTAAAAAAACATTTTTCATGAATTACATACAGTAATATAATATCAATTGTTAAAAATGTTTTAGTGTATTAAAATGCTATCTCAGATAATTTAATATTTGACATTAATTATATCTCTTACTATTTGTCAGTAATCTTTAGGAAATTCTACTATAATTACATATTTTAATTATTTGAAATTATTTTAAATAATGAAATGCAACAAGGAAATATTCCAAAAATCTTTAAAGAGGTGAAAAAATTGAAATGATAGTCCCAAAATTATATTCAAATAAAATACAAAATTTTATATAATTTACTTACGAAAAATGAATTCACTGATTATGAGCATCTTGAATTTTAAATCAACATATGCTTTTGGAAATATGCTTCTCTGAAAAATTTCTTTATATTTATATATATAGGTGGAAAGAAAAAAAATCTTTCACTAACCAATTGCAAATTTTGTTTCTAAAATAAATGAAAGCATAAAAGTTAAAAACGGAAAATATTACCCTGACGCCAAATATATTATAAATACTTTTTCCAATATTGTCTGTGACCAATTTATTATAAAAATATTTTATTACTATTTACATTTGTTGAATTCATACTATTTAAGTAATTTTATCTATTCAAAACGTATAAATCCATTGGGTCAGAGTAAAAATATAGAAAAGCATATGAAATTTATTTTCAAATTTTCATACACATTCTTCTTTCCTTTTAATAATTCTCTAACATATATATAAATATGTGTTTCTGGAATTTAGATTTCTAAATTAATTATAATTTTTGTCAAATTTTGTATAAAATTGTAAATCAATGCGTTAAAGTGTGTTATTAATAACTTACTTTAAGAAACTATCTCTCAAGGATTTGAAATATTTTAGACTCTAAATACACATAATTTAACAAAATATATGTCTGTAATTGATATGTTATTGCATCATTTCACTTTTTAATAAATAAATATTTATTAACCAAATCTAAAGAGTTATTTTAAACAGAACTCAGAAATACTAATAACATATTTATATATTGTTGATGGTCGTGGTAGCCTGATTGGTTAGAGCATCGTTCTCGTTACCGGAAGTTAGTGAGTTTGAAACCCGGCTTATATCAAGATCCATCGTGTTCACTAATGAGCAGGTGAAATCTGTCATGCTCGTAATATATTCCAAGTTCCCATTCTAAATTAATATTTCTGGGAGTGTTAGGAGCTAGGGTTTGGGTCTTCTCTGGTTTCCTATCTCTAAATTGGAAGACCCTGATGATAGTGCCATCTATGAGCCAAAGTCGTAGATCCACCCTCGTAGTGGATGCTTTGTTGAAAAACGGAAGACGCTCTGATTTCATTCGCCCAGTTTCATACGGGCTTTGTGACGTGTCATAAGTAACAACAACAAAAACATCCTTTCGATGGGTTTGATGTTATATTTATAAGAGTCGTAAGTGTACGAAATTAAACCCAATTATTGTTACTGTTCTAGAAACATATTTTTGTCCGTTTGACAATTAATTATCTTTGATTTATTAGTGAAGAAGTTCTTCCAAACCCTATTTCCTTTCATAGAAATATGTAATAATATTATATTACTGTCTAAGAAATAATTCACTGGTTAATCAAGTTCTAACAACAATTAACTCATAGTTATATATTCTTGTAGATGAGAGTGATATCAACATAAATTTGACAAAAGAGAGCTATATTCATTCTCATGTAGGTCAATTACACCTCTCTTTCTTAGCTTTTAAATTCAGATTTACTATGAAAAATATCGTTAGCTTGCTGAAAATTCTTAAATTTTTAGATGTTTCTTTGGTTTGAGTTAGTTCAATTCTCTCAAACAGTGATGTTGGCATATTAGCACCTACTTATAACGTTTAGGCAAGTCATGTAATTCCTGTTATTTGATCAAAAAGCGTTTCCAATAAAGAGCCAAAAACGAGTTTTTTCTTTATATAGGCAAGGTATCATCATAAGTATCTAAATTAGCACTAAGATAATTAATATATTAGTTTTAAAGGAATATTTTTGGACTTTTAAGGGTACTCGAAATCTTTACATGGTAAATTTCTAGAAACTATTTAGTGAAATATATTTAATTTGATTTTATTATTTGCTTTAATCTTCAGCCTTTTTTGTCAACTAAAAATAAAATTCATGTCATTATCATTTAAAATATTTAATATATAGGGTGATTCTAAATTATTTTTACAAATTAATAGAGGTGATAGTATTCATCCAGACAAGCAATATACACTTTCCCTTTGACAAACAAGGGACTTTTGTAAGTTAATTTTTATTGATGATGAATTAAGCAAAAACATTAAATAAATAAAAATGTAACTCTGTGAACAAAATGTTTTATTGTGATATTTAAATTATGTGTGTCTTACTTTTGTTTAATTGCTAATATTCATTTGACGTAGGAATGGCAATATAAACATACAAATAATAACATTCTATTTTACAGTAAAAAAAAATAATAAATAAAATTAAGATTTAGATGATAAAATATTTTGCATTATAATTTAATTCTGGCGCAAGGGAACTGATATAGCTAAATGAAGATTTAATTATGAAACCACAAAATTTTTTAAAACAAAAACCGGTCGCTTGGCTATGAAACCGTTAGGATTCTCTTGTGATCACAAGGCAATGGATTAGTAGCATTTTGGTACCAGTGTACTCAGGGGTATGTCACTGTAGCATGAGCCCTTACAATTTAGAAGCAGGAACTAAGCAAAAGGTTTCTAAAATAGCCTGAAACCCCAAATTTCACTTGAAGGATATTGTGATGAAGATCTATATTTTGAGCTGCAACTGCAATTAGCGAATACATTAGATCTTCGATTGGATCGTTATAGAACGTGCAACAGGGAAGTTTCGAGTTCTATACCGACGCAATTCTCAACTAATATAGAGCAGACATTCAAAAAATGAATATTTTATTTTTTCATTTAAAGCTATTAAAAGTAATACCTTCTATAGAACTTAACAAACTTATTCTTTTTTAAGGAATTTGTGCATTTATTTACTTACTCTCATAAATTATGTCAAATAAAAAAAATTGCTATTTTCATTTATATATATAAAGTGTGGTAGAAATCAGGATAGTGAAATTTTCATGTTGGTCTATTTTAGAGAGATGTTGATGAAATTCTTTTTTCAAAAAGCAGTACACAAGATAATTAGGAAATAAAATATTAATTTTTATACAAAAAAATTTTCTTCTTTAGAATCAATCTACTGCAATAAGCAGTTCCCAAATTGTGATATCTATGACAGGCAGCAAATATCAGTACTAACAATCTATTTTTTCAAGTATAAATTCATTAAGTTTAATAAATTAAATTTTTTTATTGGAGAAAAATACATTATAAACAGATGGCACCACTACTGAGTGGTGCCATCTGTTGGCATCAACAGTTACTATCTCTACCTTCACATTTGTTAAATGTACTTCAATATGATCGACATTACTGTCTACAATAGGATTATTTTTATCCCATTAGCTAATAAAATAATTTCCCCTAAGCAATTAATTTAAATTTCATTGTTAACATACTTAAAACAAATATTCAAAGTGAGACCAAATTTTCGAAAAAATACCTAAGTATAATTTTAGGTTTATCTGTTATATCCAACCTAAATCTTCATTTTTAAAAGAATACCCTTCAAACTTAGTAAAAAGGCTTTTTTTTAAATTATGCTTCTTTCAATCAAAGAAAAAAATTACCGTATTTTTCGCCGTATAAGACGCACCGGCATATAAGACGCACCCAATTTTAAAGGAGGCAAATCTAGAAAAAAAAGATTATGAACCAAATTCTGCAGTAAAATATTTTAAATCAACTGTATAACGTGCACGATGACTCCCCGTGGAATTGTTTCTTTTGGGAATGTTTTCCTTTTAAAGATCAATATTTGCGGCAGTTTGGTACCATCTGCACAGCAAAACAGCACAACCGAGTAGTGGGTTTTCTCATACCCTGAAGTTTTTACGGTTATGCTTTTGGCTCCTTTGTTATCTATGGTTCTGTTAGATGGCACATCAAACGTTAGCGGGACTTCATCCATGTTCCCAATCTGGCTCATTTCAAAGTTATTCTTCTTCCTCGCATCAATAACAAACTTATGAAAAGACAGAATCTTTGATTCGTATTCCTTGCCATGGTGGGCTTTTGTATTCGCCGTATAAGACGCAGGCACTTTCTCCCCCCGATTTTTGGGGAGAAAAAGTGCGTTTTATACGGCGAAAAATACGGTAAGTATTTTTCTTAGGTTGCTCTTCTTTTAAGAAATAGCTTCTAAGAAATTCACGAAATTTTGTTTGATAATAGAAACGTTATTATCTCATATAATTAAAGTGATAAATCAAAAATAAAAAGTTAAATTAAAAGCTTTGCCAGTAATTGTTTTAAAGCAATTGAATAACGGAAAAAAGGAGTAGTTCTAATGTATAAATTATATATCCGCGAAAGAATAAAAATTTGCCCGTACCAATTTAAATAGATAAATAGAAATTATGAATAATATACAGAAATGATAAAATAGAATCATGACGTTTTCCCACATATAAACTTTCAACTATAAATCCCAAAAAAGATAGTTCATTTATATTTATGATTTATTGTGGAAGTGAAAAGTAATTTCCTGTTTATGGCTGAAAGGCGATTCATTCGATTAATAATGATTACTGAGTAATATGTCCAGAAAAATACAGATTTTACATTCTTTTTATTTTCTCTGTTGTATCATTCACCACAATTCTTTTATACCTCTAAATTTTTATTTTTCACTTTAATATCAAATATATCTCAACCCTAGCGTAAAAGGAATTTGACCACAAGCAAATTTTAACTTAAAAAACTAAACAATAAAACATATAATCAAGATGTTTTTTTAACATTAATATAATAATCCAATTAAAGCATATATTTTTTCATATACATTAACGTTTAAAGAATATTTTTAGAGCAATATCTGATTTTGATAAACAAACCGAAAAAAGTAACTGGAATAACGTAATATCAATTATGATAATCAATACTGTATAATTTTATTTGTACATCAATTTGCTTAATCATTTATCTAAAAATTTTAATATCATATTTCATACATATTTGAACACTATTAATCAGAAACTGATTACTTTAACAACATATTTTACATGTAAATATATGTGCCATAAATTGTTGAATAATTGTGAAGTGAAAATCAGAAATATTCGTATCACTATATTAGGATTATTGAAATTCCCCAAAATAAGAAAAGGTTGCATTTTGGGAAATAGCTTTTTCATTCGAATTATCTGAAACTTTCTTAATTTCAATCATTAAATTTTAATAGAAACTTATATTTTAAAGTTACAATTACTAAATAGATAATCACAAGAGTTATTATTTTGAAAGAAGAATTTGTAATTTTAAATATGAATTAAATAAATCGATTATAAATTCTTCCTTATTTTTTTAAACAAATCTTGAATAACTCATCGGATGTCAATTAATTTAAAGAGAGATGTAAATTTATTTTTGAAACCTGGATAAATTAAATATCTTAAAGTGTATTCCTTAAATAAAATGATTGAGAATAGTGGCATTAAATTTCTGATGGGGAATGCAAAAAAGAAATTTTTAAATGGAATAAAATGCTTGAAACGTTCATTAGATAGAATTTTTTTTATGGAGAATTGAAAACATTCCTTTAAAGAAAAAGAATATCCAAGACAAAATGATAATAAACAATAAAAAATAATCAGAATAAATAGTAAACAAAAAATGTATAATAAATCCAAAATTAAAAAGAATAATATAAACGACTCCAAACAAGATTTAAAAACAATACATTTTAATATTAAGAAAATGCGAAACATCCATTGGAATTTAGAAATCTGCAATGCTATATTTTTTGCACATGTGGCTAGAGAATAATTCGATTCAGAGAGCGTTTTAATTCACATGATATTCTAGTTGTAACGATGAGTTAAAAGTATGTTAACATCATTACTTAGGTTGATGATGGTGGCAGGGCCGGCGCTAGGGGTGGGCAAGCCGGGCCCCTGCCCGGGGCGGCAAACTTAGGGGGCGGCAAATTGGCCCTAAAATTAAATTTCTCAAACTATTAAACATTTTTTCTTTCTAAAATAATTTAGTTTTGACCCATGATATACTAAACTTTTTTCTTTAAAATGAATCATATTTTTATGCATTAAGATATTTGGAATCAAAACCCTAACACCCTGTATATATACAGGGTTTTTTTTTTAAACATACAGCAAAAATTTGTTTCGAAGATACAGGGCGAACAAAATTTTTGACAATATAACAACATTTTATTACCAAGAATTACAGATAAAGTTTTTTAATCAACAAGAACTTTTGAAAATAATGACTTCCAGCTAGAATAAGAATGCAAGAAATTTAATGATTTTAAAAATTATAAAAATGGATTTGACGAAAGCTATGTTTGCCCTGTATCTGCGAAACAAAGCGGGTTCACAAAAACTATCAAAGGGCAAAATATTCTTAGAATAGTCCAGGGAACAAACCCTTGAATTTTTGGCATATGTTTAATAAACACCCTGTATATATTAATAATGTATGAACTTTTAACTATTTGAAATGTCAAAATATTTCAAAAAAGAAAACTTACAAGCATAAGAAATTCCCTCTAAAAAATGGCTTAAAACTTAAAGAAATAATTTTTTTATTATAATTTAATCAAAGGGACACAGTAATAGAATTTTTAACCGTGTGTCTTAATTTGTCGAAACATGTATGAAAACGTGAAAAATATGTACGGGGGAACGCGAAAAATCAGTCCTGACAAGCTTTAACAAGCCTTACACCGTGACTATAAAATGAAAAAGGGTAGTCCCATTGTTTTATTTATGAAATAATTACCTTGCAGATTGGTTGCTAGTAATATAGAATGCGTTATATTTTACAGTACTCTAAAACGATTGACAGTCATTCACAAAGACTTATTACCGCAGAAATAAATTACTGGGGAGAGGTGCTTCTACGAATTGTTTAAAGAATAAAAATGCTTACGCAAAATTGCTTAGCCCTCAGAGGTACAAGTGACAAACTTTACGATTTCGGTAACGGTAATTTTTTACAAATTATTCAATTACTTGCTCAGTTTGATCCAGTAATGGAAGAGCATATCCGCAAAGTGCTTAAAAAAGAAGAAGCTAAAGTGCAGTATCGCGGAAAAGAAATTCAAAATGAATTGATTATTCTTTTAGTTGAAAATATAGCATCTCATATTATTACTGATATTAAAAAAGCTAAATATTATTAAATAATTCTAGATTGCACTCCTGATATCAGCAAGATCGAGCAAATGACAGTTTTAGTAAGGTATGTATCCATTGACAAGTCCAATCCCAAGGAAGTTTTTTAGGCTTTTTTCCGGTTGAAAAATCGACTGGATATGAACTTTCAGCTCTAATACTTAAAAGACTTGAAACATTGGGAATGAATTTGCAGGATATGAGGGGACAGGCTTACAATAATGGGGCCAACATGAGAGGCAGTAAATCGGGAGTATAATCTAGAATAAATGAGTTAAATCCAAGAGCATTTTAACTTCAATGTAGCAGACACTCATTAAACTTGGTAGTTAATGACGTGGTAAAAGCATCTTTCGAAGCCGCCAATTTTTTTTTAATATAGTCCAAAAACTATATCTGTTTTTGTCCTCATCAACTTTTCGATGGACCATGTTATTAAAATATGTTTCCGGACTTATTTTGAAACAAGTGATACTCGTTGAGAAAGCCGAATAGATGCATTAAAACCACTAAGGTATCAATTATGAGGGATATACGATGCTTTACTTGCTGTTGGTAATAACTCGGAGATTGACAACTCTATAAGAGTTGAGGCTTCTGGACTATTAAGTTGTGTTAAACAATTTAAATTTTTATGCTGCATTGTAATTTGGTACAAAATCTTAAATTGTATCAATCCTATAAGTAAACTCTTGCAGACAAAAGACTATGATTTACCATCTGCTATTGAGCTCTTGAAAAATTGTAAAGATTTTTTCAAGGATCTTAGATCGGACGGAGCCTTTAATGAAATGCTTTGCTACGATCGAGAACTCGCAGACGAAATTGACATACCAGCTAATTTTGATTACCCAGCCACGTCATAGAGTTCGAAGAAGGAATGTTAATTTCGATTATGAGGCAAAAGATGATACAATAGAAGATCCTGCTTTGAAATATAAGGCAGAATTTTATTTTTTTACATTAGATAAAGCTATCAATGCACTTGAATCCAGGTTTGATTTGATCAGTAGCCACAGCAATTATTTCCAATTTTTATACAATATTTCTGATTTAAAAGGTATTCCTCAAAACGACATTATAAAGTATTGTAAAGATTTAGAAACAGTGTTGACTGATGGGAATTCATCCGATATAAATGCGCTTGACTTGGCAGACGAGCAGTAGCTGTTTCGACTTTGCTAAACAAAAAAGAAAGTCCAGTTGAGATTTTAAAATTCATATCGAACTTGGATTTTTCTCCCAATCATGGTATAGTTTTAAGAATATTGCTGACTCTCCCAATAAGTGTGGCAAGTGGAGAAAGGAGTTTCTCCAAATTAAAATTAATTAAAAAATTTTTACGCTTCACAACTACCGAGGATTGACTAAACGGCTTAACAACAATAGCCGTCGAACATGACCTGGCTGAAAAAATTAATGTTAAAGAAATTATAAAACAATTTTCAGAATTAAAAGTGAGAAAAAAACACTTTTAATTTCAACTCTCGGATTAAATGTATTTTTGATATGTAATGAAGTTTTAATATATTGTGGTTTTATAATTTGTTTTACTTTTTTTTTAAATATCTGTTCTGTATTTCATAAGAATGCACCAGAAATGACTCTTTCCTTTTTTTCTGCGCAACCCTAATTTTAATTTAGTGCCAAAAACATAAATAAATAAATATTTTTTTGCTAATCAAAACTTCAACATTGCCGATGGTTGCAATTTTTTTACTCGTTTTATTTTACCATTAATTGTGGAGAGGGTTTAGGTTATCTCTTTTAATTTTTGTTATA
>JAPDSC010123124.1:809-14594 GCA_026290005.1 Latrodectus geometricus | reverse complement strand
ACTAATATTAAAATTTGATTGTTATATTTTAATTGTTAGGAAAATAAAATTTTATATTTAAAATTTGTACGTAATTTAATAATCATTTTATGAAGTTTCAGTTTTAATTATAAGCTTATCATAAGCAGAAAAAAGTAGAAGATATACTGGATATAATATTTTCTTTTATAAGATGTTATTTTAATTAAAAGTCGCATGTATAGATTTTAGCAATTAAAAATTTTACTTCTTTTAAAATATTATTTAATAAACAATAGTAGTTATCATCCTACTTATTATATAAAATTCTAGACTTTTATTTTTAATATAAAACCAGAAGTTAAATATTTTTTAAAATAAAGGCAAGAAGTAAATATGGGCAAATTATCCCAATTTACAGTCCAGAAAAATGACTCAAATTTAGCTTACATAAACAACTTCTATTCCTTACATTTTTAAAATTAATTATACTTCTCTTTAAATATTTTAAGAAATTTAAATGTTAAGGAAATTCTGAAATTTTTAAAAATAGCTTCTCATTAATTAATTAAATTTTTTTGGTTGGTATTTACACAAATATATCTAATCAAATAATTTTCTGGTAAGAATTTTTCTTAAATGTATGTTTCTATTATTGCATCATTACCTATTATAAAGGATACTGAATTTAACTAGAATATTAAATTTTAAATATATGAATTTATTATTCAAAACGATTACCTATAATGAAGAATACTCAATCAATACCTATAATAAAGGATATTGAATTGAACTAGATTATTAAATTTTAAAAATATGTAATTTATCATTAAAAACCGTAACCTTTTATTCAAAGAAGTGCTTAAAAATCGACGTTTTAAACATTTTAAAATTCAAAAGTGCCATTTTTAAAATCGTAAATAATTGTAAATATTTAAGACATAATAATACATAAATTGTAAATATTTAAGAAATTATTTTCTATTTCAAACATTTAATGTTACTGAGATGCATTTCTTATAACCTTTTTTTAAGCGATTAATTAGAAAAACAAATCTAATATGTGTTATTATTTTGTAGGCTTTAAAAATTAAAATGATTCACATAGTTTTCGTGTCTGAAATCCATGGCATTTTTGTTCTAAAAAAATATACATTGCGCGAAAAAATACGTAAAGTGATACAGTATTTTTAAGAAAACACATGATCAGAATATAATTAAATAATAATAAACATATATTTAAAGATAAACAACTTATATGCAATATAAATCGTTTTTAAATTATTTTGTTTGCTATAAAACATATAAAAATTCGATTTTAATAAAACAGGTGAGAACAAGCATAACAAAATCTCATTTCACGCTTACAAGTTTCTTGCTTTCGATAACAACATAACTGATGCCTTTTTTCTTATTATAAAATGTTTACATTTTTTGATTGAAATGCATGCATTTGCATACAAGTAATAAAAAGTCCAATATATTTTTGGAAGTTTTCTACCGAAAAATAATGATTTTCATATTGATAAGGAAAGACAGAATAATATTTTATCTATGGATCAAGGTTAGTTGCTAATACTTTTAATACTTAAAAACGTGTATTAATATAAACTATATAAAATTCAATAAAATATACAAGAGTAAAAATACTCCTAGATAAAGGCTTTTTTATAGTTGTCTAGTACATATTTTTTTATCAAATTGTAACTTTATTAACATATAAAAAATGTAAGTATATGTATTTCATGAAGAATAGTTTTATCAAACAAATAGAGTAAACAAAAGCCCCTTGAACTAATTGCAAATATCACAATAAATGTTTATATTTATTTGTTATTGAATATTTTAAAAGTTTTTCATGCAAATTAAAACATCTATCTAGTATAATTTCTCATAACTTAATTTATATCGTACATTGATCCTAAAAACGTCGGAAAAATAAAAGCAAACATTACTATATTATGCCAAGCATCAAATAGCCTTGAAATTTATTTTTATTAATCAATTTCTTAATTTTTCATTGATATAATGAACTTGAAATCTTAAAGGGCAATTTTAAAATGTCTGACTTGTATGAATTTTACAAACGTTACGTATTTTTCTATAGAAACTGCAATGCTTGACATGTTTTAAATAATTAATGACTTACACATACACACGAGCAGGAATTTTATTTATTAATTTCTTTTAACTTTCTCATGTTCTTATAATGATGCAATATAAGTTTGTATAAATTAAATTGTTAACTATATTTTGAAAAAAAAATAAATGAAATTTTTTTATGAAATTTAAAATATAGAATAATGACGAAAAATTAAAGACAAATAAAACAAGTATTCTTCAGGAGTTATTTTGGTGAAACAGTGATTCATTCAACAAATGAGATAATTAAAATGAAATGTATCATAAATTTGTCTTTTATCTCTTAAGCCTTGATCATGGTATATTAAAACACTAAACAAAGGTATCTCGAAAAACATTTTAAAAAAGGAGTGAAAATTACGATCACATTTACCTGACAAGTATAACAGTAATATATTAGATTCGGAATGATGTAATGAAAGCTGCAAGCACGTGATCTCTCCCTACAGTGCATTCATTACATGAAAGAATAAAATCGCCACCAAGCATGACATGTTTCTTATAAATTAGTACGTAGCGCACATTTTTATGCAACACGTGTTTTAAATTCCTGTAGATTATCTCAAGCACTAATATCAATTCCATATAAAAGATTTGATAACAATCTTCTTACCCATTTTTGCTGAAGAAATGTGTTATGTGAGGCCATTTTCATTTTCAAAGAATATGACAAAATATATTAGTTAAAAATTTTTATTTTTTCATATATCAGATAAATATTTAGTTTTTTTTTTGTAAATAATTACATAAAAAATGGAGCCATGATTGAACTTCAAGCTGACGGTCTTTTAAAATGGAACACAAAGAAAGACTGAAGATATTACAGCATTTAATATTTGTAAGATTAAGCATTGTAAAAAATTAAATGATTGAATTTGCAATCTCTTATTAAGTGTGGATGGTGACAAAATTATTGTAAGCAGCCATTGATGACAATATCGATTCTCACATGCTTTGACATTGAATACAAGATTTTGCGGATATGTTGTTGGAGTATACGTCCATACGATACAGTCCATACAGTCCATACGACTTCTATCCCACATATTGCCAAAACTGATATGGTGTATCGGTGGGCGGTATATCCTGATCTAGTTATTGTGCTAGCAAAGACAATGTGCTTTCGTTTACCGACATACCAACAGAACAAGCTGACGAAAGAAGTAATTGAATCTGATATATCAAGAACTTTTTAGCATTGTGTGCCACAAATGTTCAAATGATCATATGATATTCTTTTCAAACATGACTAATGGAAAACATTGAAGGTATGAAGGAACCACAGGCTCCGATAAATCAGAGACATAGCAATGAATTAATGTACTGGAAATGAGTACTAGAAAGATCCATTATTACTTTAACCCTGATAAAGAACGCAGAACCAGTATGTCAATGCAAAACTCAGCAGTCTTTTTTCTACGTTATTATGAGACTTGAGTTCAAATATTGTGGTATTACAAGCAGAAGCGATATTCATCAATAAAGACATTGCCTTTCCATTCCGTTGACCATATCTATAGTTCATTGCAATATTGATGATGAAAATGCCTGTGCTTTTTTGTCAGTATAAAGGAATATCTTGTAAACAACATGAAAGAGTACAAGAGAACAACGAATAATGCGTAACAGACTGAACTGAGGGAAATGTGAAATGGCTGAGCGATCCATTTCTTCCTTGAGAGCAGTTTACAGTGGTGCAATCAGATAGGTACGATTTATCCGGTATGTTTTTTGGTGTACTTAATTGTCATAAAAATTGTAGAACTATGTATTATGTAGATATGAATAATCAGAAATAGTGCAATACAGAGTGATTGAACTTAATTATCATCAGGTTCGGTTGAATAATAAAGGCCAACAGAGCTTAGGTTCAAATGAATCATGGATGTGTTAAAATTTGGAAGATTAATTCAAGAATCAAGAGTCACTATTGTCCAACTAAAATTGTTGAAATCCGAATTCGGTTGTTTATTGCGTTAAACCGGTGTATAATTTGAGGCAAAATATACACAACCTTAGATACCTACATTTTGTTATGAAAGCAGTAATTAAGAAGTTGATATTATTTTTATAGAAATAATTTTTATATTAAATTTTTCGTTAATAATTTTTATTATTAAAAATACGTAAATAAATAAATTTGACATTTGTAAAAAGTTGCAGAAGAATATTAAAATATGGTTAAAATTAAAAATATGAGGAAATGAGAGAGATAATTTCCTTACCAAAAAAATTCTGTAAAGAGAACTAGTTTAATTTAAAGTAGACTCTTCAAACGTGACTTAAATGATTTCTAAGAGATTATAGTGATTCAAGTTATGGTAAAGCTGAAAAATGTATTCCGGTAGTAGTTTCCAAATCTTTGAAATATTACTTTAAAGTTAAAATAATCTAGTATTTAATCATTTAAAGTGAATGCTATAGAATTTATAAGAGATATTAATTAAAAATTTATATAATTTTCCAACCGTAACAAAACATTTAATATAACAAATCAATTAACATTTAAATTTAATTCTTGCACTGATTATTGTTGGAAACCAAAAAGTAAGTACTATGATGTTATTTTGTTTATAATGAATAAGTTTTGTTAGAATTACATGATAAGAGATAGTTTTTAATTGACATTAAAGAGAAATACATTGCATTTGATTTTAAAATTGAGAATAACTTTAATTTCAAATATAATGCATTTAAAATTAAACTTATTTTAGAATTTTTTAAAATTATCTTCCCTTATTACTAATTAAAAGTTTGCCTTATTTACAATAATTATACTTCTGCAGTCTATATTCAAAGTCATATATCTTAAAGAAAATATTTAAAAAAATTAATTTATCAATACATATTATAAAAAAGATGAATTATATCTCAAAATATATTTACAAAAAAATAATTTATGGTCATTAAAATATTTATTTAAATATAAGCATTGAAAATTATACCTTAAATGATACGTTATTCTCATATATTAGCAAAAATTAATTGAATTTCGTAATATTTTTACTCAAAATTATGAATAATAATTTATTAATACAAAATATTTATATAGTTTTAATTGGACATACAAGGTCTGATTTATTTTTATAAGCAAGTTTTGGGTTATTATTATCTTTGTAATATACATTATAAAAGCTTCTGTCCACAAATTTGAAAACAAGTTGTATTAAATAATTTACAAGTATATTATACTGTGAATTAATTATGTAATTTTATCACCTAACATTTAAGATATAAAACATTTTAATTAAAAATTCAAAGCATTTTATTTATTCATATGCCTATCACATAATCGAATGAAACGCATCATAATTAATTTTAAAATAATTTTATTCAAGTATATATTTTGTCACAAAATATTGAGAAAAGTATTTGCTGATAATATTACTTTACGTGAATAGGAGATATATGCACATATTTTGAGAATAAGAAAATAATAATTACGGAGAATGTATCTGTATAATTAATTACTTTCTCAAAGGAATTAATAGTAACTCTTATGTAATTAAATGAAATACAGATTCCTCAGAGAAAGCAATCCTTAATATTCCAAGGCATTGAAGTGTGTCAAAATTAAGCTTTAACTTCATCCGAAAGGTAGACATTCCTTTAATCTCAAAAGGACATCATAACTCGATGGTGTACACATCAGAAGATATTATAATTTTAAGATGCCAACAAAGTATTTGTTAGTATATTTATATGAGCCAAGTATTTATCTCTGTCTTTACTTGCCATTAGTGATTCAAACTTTGAAAAATTTGGTATATTATATCAGTACAGTAACTTATATAGTATTATGTATATAAATTATTTAACTTCCTAATTTGAGTTTTAATAACGCTCATGAATAAAAAGGGCATGACTGATTTTATGAATAAAAACAAGTTCATCGATCATAAGACAATTTTATTCAAGTAAACACTTTACTGTTAATATATACAAAACAAACATCAAACATTCATGGTAATAAATTTCAGGAAAAGTTATGTTTTATTTTTAATATAAAGTATAATATGATAAGAAAAAATATAGTGTAAAATAAAAAAAAACATAGTGTTATGTTTAAAAGTAAAAAAAAAAAAATAACAAATGTAAGTTATTTTCAATGACAATTTTATATCTTATAGAAATATTTAGAAGATAAAAAATATTAGACACACATTTTTATATATTGAGCATGTTTTTATAATATAAGTAGTAAAATTTAAAATTTGCTAATCAGGCTAATTAAAAAATCAAAACTATATAAAAATGTAAACAATATAAAAATTCGCTCGTGTTAGTTATTTTAAAGCAGACTAAACATTAAATATTTTACATGTTACAACAGATTACATAAACACACCTTATATAAAGGAGTATTGTCATAATAGTGAGACATATATGTCTTTTTCTAGCCTTAAAATTATCCTTTCGTTTTGTCAGGTAAATGTCAAAAACTTTTATTGTTATACGTATTATACACGTAACGTAATTAAGAAAAAATGTCGAAAAATGAATGTAAATTTACATTTAATTGCTTTAACTCCCTATGCCCTGAAATTGTAATAATTAAATTTTTAAATATTAATAAATAAAAATACGAATAAAATTTATGATATAACTGACAGGAAAAAATTTTGGTATATAAGAATGCTGATTTAAACTCAAACGTCTATAATTCCTTAACTGCATTCATGGAAATTTAATTTATTGAAAAATCTGTCATTGCCATTCAAATACACAGTTTATTAAAGTATCAAACTTTTAAGTAATAACCTATTTTTTTTTTGTTTTTCATATATTATGATATAATCAATAATATATGAAAATCATGTCTGATTTTAATCTTTTTGTCAAATTTCCTCGTTATCAATATATTTTCGTAGTTGTAAAATCTGTCTTCATAATTGAATTCAGGACAACAAATTTGTTATCTGTAATTTAATAGTTATTCTTTAATATAAAAGTTACTCAGTTTCTTCCGATGTGTTACAATGAAATAAAAAAACTTATTATCAAAAATATTTTCAACTTAAAGTTAAACATAATATAAGAAATCATTAATATACTAACAAATATTGCATTCTATATTCATTAAATACCCAACTTATAATGATTTCTTTAACAAATGATTATACAAGGATATCATAAACGTATAAGTCTTTAAGTAAAAAATGAAAATATTTAAATTTTATCATTTATGCATATTTATATAATCTAACAATAAATAGAAAAATATATTTTTAACACGTATTTTTTTATTGAGAAATGTTTTTTGAATTGCATAGTTACATTTTCCGTGAATGCGGCTTTATTTAGGAATATTAGTTTTAATAATTCTTATTACTATACACATTAAGTAAAAAATTGTGTTAGAATTTCTAATATCCTTTGATATTAAAATATGTATACAAGATAAGCATAAATGAATCATTCATTTTTAAAACGCTATATTTTTTATTATAAAAGTGCATGAAAAGCTTCAAACTCACCAAATTCATGCACTATCTACAAATGTAATCTGTCACATATGAAGACACAATACACGTTCAGGTGATAATTGAACTCATTTTATACATCTTGTATTAAATATCCTTGACTTGGCTATACTGCCAAAAAATATTTTGTTTACATTGTGGTTCTTTCCATAATCTCTTCTAAAATCACATTAAACAGAAAAACATACAAAAATAAGTAGCTCATTAAATGATATAATAATTTTTTGAAATCATTATTTCTTCAAATTAATATTTGAGATGAAGAAAATAATAAGTAATGGAAACATTTATAGAAAACTAACTATATAATAAGAAAACTAACTATAAATCTGATATAAAGAAAATATCTGATGATAATTTAAATATAAAAATTTATTCACTTAAACTATTTCAAATTATTTATTTATTTTTATTCTCTCTATTTGCAAAACGTTTCTATATTTTAAATAAAATTAAAAGTATGTATGTATTTTGTACACACACACATATAACTACATTTAACTAAATCAAGCATCATTCAATTTTAAGCGAAATTTCGAGAGAAATCAATATGTTATCTTCTAATATTCGAAATCAAAAATTTCTCTACTGAATAAACCAAGATATTTCAATATACACACTGATTATCAAATCATTGAAAGTTCATTCACATCTAGAGAGGACAATACCCCTTCCTAAGGCAATTTCAGTATCAATATCATACTTTAATACTTCAAACATGAATAATTACAAAATTATGTTATTATGATAGACATATGCTTTAATTTTAGAAGGAATTTTAGAGATCCCTAACATGTTTATTGAACACTATTGTTATACTAATATAATATTTATAATATATAAACTAAAATATCTTCTATATTTCTTAGTATAATTGTTGTTTTTTTAAAATAAGATTAATAATAAAATAAATTTTATCGTCATAAAATAAAAGTAATGATTGTATTATTTATAATGACAAAACATTATAAAAAGTTCAATATTTTATGTACACGCAGGTATAAGTATGTAAATATCTCGCAGAATGAAATTAAAATAAATAATATAATTAATTGACATCATAACAATAATGTAATATAATAATGTCAGATAATGTGCAGATTCAAATTTACAACAAGTATTTAATCTGCTAATCGCTAGAAAAGTATAGTAAAAATTTATTTTAAATTGTATCCGTCAATAAAATACATAGTTCGAGATTTTAATCCCATTCTAGAAATTAATTTATGAAAAAGAAAAATCAAACATCAAAATATGATTTCGTAATATGTTTTACGTGAAATAGAAATATTTGATTTTGTATAATATTATATATTTTATAGATTCCCTTACAATTAATGAGAAGATAAAAATGTTTTCCTTGATGTATTGATTGACAACCTCCTTTATGTATTGATTGATTGATGGAAAAAGGATTGTGTTTGCCAAAGCGCAAAAGCGTAAAGCTTTGAATGATATTATTTCAAGGCTCATTTAGCTTTTAAAACAGACATTAAAGAGGTTATCTTTACTTTTCATTGAAAATTTTAAAAAAGTCTGATTCTTTCAACTCTCACAAAGTGAATAAATATTTGCCCTAAATATCAAGAAAATGTTATAAAGTACTCATATGTTGTTTAGAATTACATATATTGAATTATAGTAGTAAGTTATTTACAAAAGCATTAAACATGAAAACTGTGCATAAAGATGCATTTAACATTTCTTATAATAGGCTCTATTTATAAAATTATAACTTTATTGTAATAAATATCATCACTTACTTCATAAGGTAATGTTTTTTTCGCTTTCATTCACAATCATAACTATTTTTAATGTGTATAAAGATGTACTTATATAGGTACACATTAAATAGTAAATGCGTTATGCTATGATAGTGCCAATATTATCTTACAATACCATTGATTGCTTTCCTTTATAGTCTGATATTTTTATAATAATGTATAAAAATATTTTACAATGCCTAGATATTCTTCTACTTAGTGCTAGAGTGGCCTGTAACAAGGTGTGGCACAGAAATGCTTCTCATTAGGACAGAAAGAGATGGAAATGATATTGTGCAGCTCATGATAGGACTGGAATATATCTTCGGGACACAAAGAAATTTCGGTTTCGTATTATTCCAGAGACTTTGTATCACACTGTAAGACACATTAAGGCATCAAGTATAGTCAGCTTCTGATAAACTCATTTCCAACTATTCTGCCACTCGCCACTTTAACAAATGGGTTAAACGATTTCTCTCAGATATTCTGGGATTCTAATGATTTTTATCAATGAATCTGCTAAAAACAGTTGAAAATCAACAAGTTACTCGCATAAATACTTACGCATTATGTTTGCTTATTTTTCTTATTAAAATGTTCTTTTCAATAAAAAAAATGTATTTAGTGTTTCTACATAAATTTATATAAGTTTATTTTTATGATTTATATATACTGAAAACTTTATTCTTAGTATCCTTTATTTATGGTCAGCTTCGAAAATTATTTTGTTCCTTAGCTTTTAGAGGCCGTTGCACTATAACTGTAGAATTTTTATTAAATATATAGAATATAAAATAAAACATATTGCCTCTCAAAACTTTTATTTGCATTGGTAAACACTTATTTATCTCTAGAGTTACCTTTAATGTGTTATAAAATTTGTTTTATGAATTATAAAGTAAGCGTTGATATTAAATGTAACAAAATACTAGATAGGAAAATGCAGTTCCCTTTATTTTACGAATATGTAAGGACCAGTAAAATAGTTTTTAAAATAGAAAGTTCGTAAGATAGTAAAACAATGTGTGTATTAGATTATTATAGCCTTATTTTTTCCAAACTACTTTTATTTTAAATACATTATTAATCGAAAGAATTATATAAAATTTGCTATTAGAAACACAGATAAAATTAGATTCATACATAAAAACACTTTCGTTTTATTGATTCCACACAATTTTCAAAAGATCAAACCGTATATAGTTTAATATTTTCCCATCAAATGTATGATGCTTTGAAATCATTTATGTTCAATTGCATTGGAAAACAAATGTTTCTTTAGTAACGATGCCTTCAAAAGGATTGATCATTCCTCTCATTTTCCCAAGCCAAGCAAGTAAAGCATTCTCTCGACTAAGATCTTTTGCTTCTTTACTATGTTTTCAAGAAGTTTTCACTTTTGTTGATGCAATTTTATTTTCCAAGGGTTCTTTTCCAAGTTTTTAAAGTGGTCGAGATTCTAATTTTTAAATTTAAATAATTTTGGAATTTTGTCCTCAATATTTTTACGTATACATTTTTTAGAGTTTTCTTTTTTACTTACACTGACAAAACCATTTGGTCCTTTTCTTCAACCGTTTCTTCAACAAATCCCCATCGTAACCGGCTCAATTTCATGATAAACGAAATTCAATAAAATGAGTAGTTCAAATAAAACGAAACTGAAATGGTAAAACTTTTAATGAGTATTTGCCCTTTTTCATATTCTAAGATGAAGGGAGAGGGGAGAGTTTTTCCCATTTCTATGCCTACATTTTTCTGAAAGGATAACAGTGAAATTCAAGTCCACAGTTCTCCCTATCATGTGCCTGATAACATGTATCCCCGACTATTGTTAACACAATGTCCGAACATTTCATTGTTCAAGAATGAACCAAATTCTCATTTCATATAAAAAGAAAATTAAATAAAAATTGGAAATATATCATATCATAAAATAGGATAATTAAACTATTCGTCAAAAAAGAAAGCTTGCATAAAAGGATATTTTAAAATTTTGGTTCGTAAATGGGAGTTAAATCTATCATTTATGCCAATGATGTCAGGGTAGGGACTAGCAATTAGTTCATAAAACGTGAGTATTCGTAAGCTAGAAGTTAATAAAAACGAGCATTTTTTGAATTTATATTTTAAATTTTGTTTCAATGTTTTATGAACTTAATGATAGTTTTCTTTGTTTTTAACCGTGCTTTCAAACAGGAGGAAAAAACTAATGAACTGTAGAGTTTAACTGATGTAATAGTTTTGAGATAATTCAAATTGAAGAGAAAGAAAATTAAAAATTACTGCAATATAAATGAAGTCTTTTTCGTATTGTTTAGAAGTGCTTATAAGCTAATAAAAACCACAACAAAAATATATTTTTAATATGCAATTTGTAATTTTGCAAATATTTTTAAGGAATATAAAAAGTGGAAGCTACTTCATATTTATAATTCCAGCCGAAAAATTCCTATTCACAGTAAGAATTTAAAAAAATAACTGTATGTTGTGTATCATGAAATTTAATCATTTTTAAATATATCTTGAATATGTTTTATTTTATTTCTACATGTTTAAAACTTATGAATTTTAAATGTTAAGAGTTTAAGTTGTGCATAAATATTTGGAAAAAGGTTATAACTTTGGTATTTTGCTAAATTTGAAAAAATTAGCAATTTTTTTATATTAGAAAAAACTTTAATTTGCTTACTTAAATACCAAAATTAGGTAAAAGTGAGCAAATTAACTTTTTTCAGAAAATATGCAAATGTTCTAGATTTTCCTTCTACAACACGTGCATATTTTCTAAGAAATTTCAGTGACCTCTAATATTTGTATATAAATATATTTAACTAATAATATTTATTTTCACGCAATACAAATCACTTGTCAAGTATCATTCCCATTAGATTGTTTTCCAGACACTCTTACAATTTTATACATTCATACAAAGCTTTAAAAATAATTTTTCACTAACATTCGCTTGTCAAATTCAGATAGCGACATAATTACATGTCATTGAATAATTTACGTGGAAATGATGGTTGCATATTTTACCAAGTTCTCTGTTTACAAAGAATCTATTTTTCCAATGGGAATAATTCCGCTCGTAATGTTCTGAAAGAAAAAAAGAGAAACCAACGCGAAACTTCAAGGCTCATTGCTCTACTGAAATTAATTACTAGGTAAGTGATACTTTAAAACTTTTGAGAAATATTTGTCGAAACTATTATTTGCTAAATAAATGTTTGCAATGAATCTCAAAAGAATTGATGTCATTAAGAAAATATATGTTAAGTAAAAGAATTATTAATCTTAAAATCCACTTAATATTTTAATCATGCTTAGAATGCAAAAAAAAAAAAATGCAATTATCATATATAGTTTACCAGTCTCTTTAAATTGTAGAAGCATTATTAAACTCAGTGCACTAATTTTACAGTAAACCATTTATTTTATCGTTTAAAACTATTATTATTCCCTTAAAAAACCATGCTTATTTATCTAATATTGCAAGAAATCAGAAAAAGAGTATTATGACTGTTTATTGAAAATCCTTATATGGTTCAGAACAAATTATGATTAGAATTAAATGATAAATATTGCCAATGGTATGCAGTTTTGAATTTGTATCAACATGGCTTTGTTCATCAATATTTTAAATTTTATCATCTATATTTGTTATATCTACATCATCTCAATTTTTGTTATCATCAATCAATTTCTAGAGAAGCAATTAATATTTTATATATGTTTTTTGATACTTCAAAGTATAATTATTAACTTGATCAATAATAATTTGATGACATCATATTATTTAATCATATATATCAAGATATTATGAAACATATTAATGCTAAAATTTTTTTAGTGTTTAAAAATAAGAAGCAATATAGTCTTAGATATTTAATTTTTAAAGGAAAGTAAATCAAATAAATATTAATGAAATTAAACTTAAGTTTCATAATAATAAGTAAGGATATATATATATATATATATATATATATAATTAATTAGTTATAACTTTATGTAAAACTTGGTGTAACTAAATTTTTGGATTATGAAATAATATTAAAACTATAAACTAAGAAAAATAATTTAAGGAAATCATATATTAACTAACATTGCCACAAGAATGCATTAGACACTATTTATAAATTATAGTAAAGTAATTTAAAGAAAATCGTTCTTTATTTCTAAGTTTTAAAATTTTTTTATGGTATACACCTTATTTTGCATTAGTTCTAAATTGCTAGGGAATTAAATAATTAGAACATGTTTAATTGAAACATAATTAATTTTTTATTTTAATTTTAATTAAATGATTTAAAGTTTAATGTTTTAATTTAATTTTTACATACTGCTCTTTCTGAAACAATTCATTTATTCTCTAATGAGCATTAAAATGTAGAGTATATATTTATATATATATATATATATATATATATATATAT
>JAPDSC010123121.1:4965-24921 GCA_026290005.1 Latrodectus geometricus | reverse complement strand
TATATATATATATATATATATATATATATATATATATATATATATGTGTGTGTGTGTGTGTGTGTATATATATATATATATATATATATGTATGTATGCATGTATGTATACACATCTGTGTGCTGATTACTATTTGTTGCTACACTATATACATATATAATACATATACTACCAATCTGTCTAAGGATTACATATTAGCTGTTCAACTGATTAAAATATGAACCATATCAACATGCATGATAATTAAAGATTAAATTATTTTTCGCTAGATCATTACGTTGAAAAGCGATAACAAAAAAATCGCGGATTTTATTAACCGATTAATGACTCATAATTCTTTTTTAAGTAAAGACAAAAATGTTCTAACATTGTACCTACAAGAAAAGAGCATCGTTTTCCGATAATGCATTAAAATATGTATTTTTTTTCTACAAGTATTCAGATTAAAACTGCTACTTGAAGGCATGATAATAGATAATACTTAATTGAACTGGGAACTATATAAGAAGGAAACGTTAAACTCCAGTTTACTTTCTACATGTATAAAAATTATTATGAAAATTCATATTCTTTTATAAAAAAAAAGACAAAATATAAATTCATACTAATAATTATACTTGCATGCACTTATATATGTGTGTGTATTCTGTAAAGTTTGACTTGAAGGATTAATTTGTGTGAAACAAATAAAATGTATACCATTTTTTTTTTGTCGTATATGTTTTTCAAGAATGGATTTATATAAAGTACCATTAAAATATTAAATACATTTTTTAATTCAATTCTTATATATTACAATATTATATTTATACGCCATGTTTTAATAATTTATAGTTATTAATAATTTCACTTAGACTATATAGTTACTTCGGTATAAATTAATTATATATATATATGCATTCCTGAGTAATTGCATATACATATGTAGAGAAAGTGAACTTAATAAATGTGATATTATTATATATATTATTGAAAATTATTGATTGATTATTGAAAAAATTGATATCTTAAATAACCATATGTATGTGTCATGAATTTATAAAGAAAAATATATAATGATTTTTATGTTTTTAGTCGTTTTAAAATGGATAATTAAATAAATTCAAATTATTTAAATTCATTATTTTGAGAGTGCATTATAATCAGCTATTCGTGGTATAAAATCATTATGAATAAAAATTAGAGGAATAAAAATTATTATCATTATGTTTCATTGATTTTAAATAAATGAGAAAAAATTGTTTGTTTCTTTTATAAATTTATTTTAATTTGTATAGATAAAATCTGAAAGTACATTTCAGTTTTTAATTAAACGCAAAATAAAAGTATGTAATGTAATGCAAATAATATTTAAAGTAAACTATTTTACAACAGAATTAAGTTTCACGAACTTTAAAATAAGGGCATTATCTTAAAAGCAAAATTAATATTCTTCAACAGCTGAGAATAACAATCAGGATGCCATAATTCTATTCCATTGATTTAATCTCTAGACTTGGAACTTGCCCCAGAATTTAAAAACTTTGAACTCAGTGACCTTAAGTAACTGGTATGTATTATTCCGTTATCCCCTCTGGTGTCACTAAATCCTGGTGACAAGTTTTCGAATAATTCTATTAGCATACTAACATCATTAAGAAGGTCAATTAAACAATTCTAAGACATCAAAACGTTGATAATATCACGTTCTTTTAATAAACACTTTGGTGATGCCTGTGTTACTTCCTTCACCATGAGTGAATAAAAAAATCGATTTTCACAGGATTGCCTTGAACACAGAGGCAAGAGAAAGGAGGAACGCCCCGGCCACGAGGCCTTAAGGCTCTCTGGAATACTACACAAAGTAAAGTTTTATGGCTTTGACAATGAGAAATTTAGGCGTGAATGTGTTTCGACACGTGGTTAGCAAATTAAATCCCGCAATTGAAGCAGATTTACTCATTCCTATGTTGGGTGTCAAACTAAAAACTTGCATTCATCAAGGTTGATGACCGAAGATACGTATGAAGGGCGAATGAAATGAAAACAGCTATAAAAAAAGAGTTACGTTTAAATACAAAAAGTAACCATAAACAGATTATTTATTTAAATTAATCTAAATAATTTTCAAAAATATTAACAAATAGGCTTATAAAATAATGCAGGAAAATGTATTAAAAAATTAAAGCTACTAAGGAAATATTTTCCTAGAAAATGTTGGAAAATTTGCATAAAAATTCCATGACTGTACATTTGCTTTACTGCTATTTAAAAACCACAAACCAAGTAGGTTATTCTAAGTTTAAAGGTTATCTGTCCACAATGAGACGAACTGGAAGAAATCAATCTTAGACTTGAAACTAAAAAGTTGTCACGTTCACTTTTTATTTCTTCAAGCATTTCTTTTACGGCTTAAAGACAGATTAAAAATGGTTTTTCGCCAAGGTTTCGTTTAACTAAGGAAAATTGTATATTCCTTCAACATTATAAAAAATATGCTTTTTGTATCTTAAATTCTATTTAATGTAGTTATAAATGTAAAAGACAAATATTTATGAACATTAAATACACTATTATTGTTCATATTATTTTTATAAAAATATGTATGTGAGTTTATGCTTCTGATAAATTATATTCGAGGTTAATAAAAATGTTTTGTTGTTAATTGTTACTTATATTTTATATCTGCATTTATTATATTCTATTTTTTGTTTCTTTTCTTTCAAAGCTCTGGAACCGTTTATTTGCGCAGTTTATTCTCCATTTCGAAACATTGCTTGTCATTACAATATCTAGTCAAATGTTCCGCTGATATGAGAAAGGACAGTTTTATATATAATATTCATCTCTGCATTTGTTTCAATACTTTTTTGCTGTTTTTATCATTTACTTTTTGTTTTAAGTGAAAAATGTTTTCTTAGTGCATCATATAGACATCCCCATTTTTTTTAATTTTATTATTCATTAATTGATGTTCCTTTGACTTTCTTAATTAATTTCTAACCTGTAAATTTTACAAAAACTTCTTTAATAGTTACTACAATTACACATATAAAATACTTACGATACACTAGTTAAATTGAATTAAATGATTTGAAAAATTATAGTGAAAACAGATTAGGCCACATTTTAAATTATATTATTTAATATAGTCAGTCAAAAATTGATGACTATCGTTACTGCTTTTAAGTAATTGTTCATATTTTAAAATACCTATATTCCAATAAACTAAAAGTGCAAATATGACTTATTCAATTTTTTTATTGACAAAAACATTAAACAAATATTTCACTTCCTTGTGGTTTGAAATTTGAAATAATATCATCAATACAAATTGAAAGAACATGTTAATTATTTTTACCTTGTAAACAGTTATAAAGTAACGACTTAAAAATTTTGATTATAATTTTTTTATATTAAAATAATAAAAAAGAAGGGTACATGTAATTTTGTTTCATATATCATAAAAACGGTACACAAAATTTGAATGTATTGGCTGAATATTAAAATTTAATGCCCCAATAAAATATCTAAAAGAATACTCTTTGAAATCATTGTATCAAGAACATACATTGATTCTATACAAATTAATTTTTCTCGTGTTTACTAAACTGTATCATAAACTAACTAATATAATATTTGTTTTAACAAAAAATATTCTTTGATTATGAAGGATTAAAAATATTAATTTCATTAAATGCATATTATGAGTTTATGACATTGTGTGCCTTTATATCAGTTGTAATCCAGATTTTTTAAATTACATTAGCAATCAAAAATCTATTTTTAGATATATTCATTAATAAAACATGTATATATTTCTATATTTCTAGAGATAATAATTTAATTTGCTTTGTGTAACGATAGTTTGCCATTATATATATATATATATATAAATATATATACAGCATTTTATAATGTTACGTTTTTTAAATACTGTAAGATTACTTAAGCTGTCTACATTTAGAAATTGAAAAACTAAGATGAAACTAAGATCAATAATATGAAGCAAAGTATCACTACCATATATATATATATATATATATATATATCAAATCAAATGGACTCTGAAATAAAAAGCTAATCCATAATTCACACAAAAGAAAGTGAACTAAATATAATAACAAACCAATATATTCATACAAAATATCAAAATAGAAAATAAAAACCTAAATTTGTGTAATTTTTCTCACTTTTTTTTATCTGTAAAATGAAAAATTTTCTAACATCAAAAAAATGTATAGAAGCAATTTTAACTATAATAAAAAGGAAGAAATATAAAAGTTTTTAAAAAGGATAATAAATGTGAATTTTATTGGTTACGTGTTTGGGGAAATGTATTTTAAATTACAGTATTCAAGTTATAAAAAAAAATTTTTTTTCAATTACCTGAACATTAAAAAATGCATTTAAATTAAAACACTTCAATGATATGAAAAAAAGATTTAATACAACGCTGAATTTTTTTTAATTTATTTCAAAGTAAACTATAGTTTCCTTATTTTAAATTTCGATTTCAAATATTTAACGAAAGTATTCTTAAATTAAAAATAATTAACATGAGTTTCAAAAATTATGTGAGATGATTATATTAGTTCAAACAATTTCCTTTTAATAAAAAAAGACATCAATTCCTTATGTAATTTTTTATGCATTTACATAACATCTGAACAATATGTAGAAATATTTATCAAATTATTAATACAGTGTACTAAAAAAATATGTAAATGAATTAAATGTGACGAAATGCTTATACAAAAATGAACCATATACTGAGAATTTTGAATAATGAACGATATTTTTATTTTTCAATTACATTTTAAAATTTTTAAACATTTTATTTCAAGATAAAATTTAATTGGCAATGAGAAACAAAACTATGAAAATACAATATTCCTGATAGGTTTTAGTTAATTTAATGATAAACTTTAAATATTTTTTCTGTTTTCAAAGAATTAAGTTTACGTGTTTTTTAATCTGATAATTCCTATTGTAGTGACTGGATTCTTGATAAAATTTGTTACAGACTTATAATATTCATAAAATATCTAAGTGTTTCTGAAATATTAAAAAATAACAATACTTGTTTTTATTTTAAAAAAGAAGGGGAAAAAATGCCCATGTAAAATAATTATATAATTACTATTTTGCAAACTGCTTATTTTATTCTAGAATAACATGAAATATAAACAAAATTCGTTTACATTTCCATTAATACAGATTGTCTTCATAAAGGAAACAAGAGCACTATTGATTTTTTAATTCAAAATCAATTGAAAGCGTATTATTGATATTATCAAAATAAGTTATTAATATCTTTATTTTACTTGTAATTGCGATATCTGTAACAAGACAAATGTATAAATTTAATTCAAAACATTTCAATAACTGATGCCTGTTATTAATCGAATAACATAAACACATTTAGAGCTTGTAAAATCATAAGATATGTACAAATTTATTGTCCATTTACAAAATAATTTCATAGTAAAAATTTTATAAAAATAAGAGCACCAAAAATAATGAGATATAAAGTTTAAAATAAAATAAATACATGCAAAACATTATACTGATCACATTGCAAGTGATCGATATTTTTTCATCTTAAGAAGCGTAAGCATGTTAATGTATATGATTAACGAATGATTATGTTCTCAAGAAGATTTAAATTATTATTTTTAATAATTATGATTTAAATCATTATTAAAATATATGAAGAGAAATATAGGCATATTTAGAGAGGGTTTATCAAAGGCTTAAAACTAAGCCTGACTGGATGGGTTTCGAAAAACTATTTTATTTTTATATCGTTTTCCATTGCAGCAATACTTATTTGGAGAACACTCGTGTGGCAGGAAAGACAACATTCAATGTCGAAGGAAGAAAAAGCATGCAATTACAATCATCTCTAGGTAAAGTAGAAAAAAAACGATAGTTAGGATGAGGAAAATATCTCCCATCCCTATCGAATAACCACCCCTCCAAAAAGAACACAATAGACTCAACCTACCTAGCGAGGGGGCCTGATCTCTTGGCTCTTTGACTCAAATACCTTTCGACCGTCGAGATATTCCCACTTCTTGCGGCGTCTATAAGTTCTTGTTCTTTCCCCATGTGAGGCCGCAAGTCACGAAAATTGAGTCCAAAAAATGTCACATTGTAAACACCAAAAAACTTGACGGGGGATCATCACCAACTTGGCCTCCATTTTGAATCGCCAGCGCTATACCTTCAGCCACCAGCTGGGCACCGAGCCATGATTTCGCGGATAAATCCAGTTGAAGAGAAATTCACAAGCAGCTGATTAACCCGCCGGTAGATTGCATTATCGGATGAAACGCTCACTTAGATGATTTTCCATCGCTTAGAATCAAACGGTTCTATGATATTTGTAGCGATTGTAAACAAAGCAAAAGGAAAATACTTGGCATGGAAGCCTGTGGGCAGGGTTGCTTGACGTACGGAAGCAATCGAGATTTTTCGCCAAATACGGATGAAATGAATGCCAAAGAGGAAGCCAACAAACCGAATGAAATTTCACTTCGTCTGCTCACGGTTCTAATTTTGGCGACTGCGTGAAAATTTTCTCGCATGAGTATCGTCAGCTGATGTAATATCAAAACAAAACGCATTTATGATTCGCGGGGATTTCACTTCCGAACAAATGCACTTGCAATTTTTTAACATCGCAATAATCCATTTATGGTACTCATTACAAAAAAATGCGTCTTTCTATTAAATGACTCATTAAAACATATTTCTCATTTGTAAGTTATGAATACACCGGAAACAGATTAACTTATTCAGCTTTATAAAAATATAACATAAACAGCGTCTTGAAATGTATAAATTTAAAAAATTGAAGGAAATCATATGAATGAAAATTTACATGATAAATATGCCGAACATTATTTTATTAATGGATTTATTTTTTATCAAGAATATTAGAAATATATTAAGACAAAAAATACTAATATATAACTTGAATTCAAACAGGTGTCTTCTTACCCTTATTATTTTTTATACGAATGTGTAATTTTTTTTTAATTATAAATTTGTTAATATACAAAAAGAACATTATATTAATATTTTGTATTCTATTATAACTTGTGATGTTTAAAATGGAGTTCTCATAGCAAAAAATATTTATGACTACAATAAATTATTAATAACATTAATCGGAAGTTTACTTAATTTTATATCGACCAAATTGCTTTCTTTATTTTAAAATTAAAATTTAAAACTAGAATTTTTTAAACCCCATTAAAGTATTTTTAAAAGAATTCATTGTCCTCAAATTTTTACTAATCAATTTTCACAAAATATACCACACAATAACATAAAATGATCATACCTTATTTTATACGTCTGTAAATAGGCACAATTTCAGCTCATAATATAATTCGATTATGTTTTCATATAAGTTTCACTGAATTTCAAGAAAATAGACATTAAGTTGAGTAATTTTATTAAAATTCCTGTAAAGATTTTCATATTTAATTGTAAAAATATCTTTTTCAATATACTTATTTTTCATATATCACAAGAAAAATGATTCCATTATGTTTCACTAGTAGTAAATTAAGTAAATTATATTTACATACATGAGTAAGGTAACTTTTTCCTACTACATGTAGACGGTATGAAATCAATGCTTGATTTACAGGTTTTTACTTGTATTCATAGTCTATTTATTGTAACATTGACTGGTGAAAAGATGATCACAAAATTTAATTAAAGTAAAACCAAAAATTTTTCTCTAAACATTATTCCTTTTGAAATCAATTGTTACATATTCCTATTGATCCTATTGGTTACATATTAATCCTATTGATTACATATTATAAATCCTATTGATTACGTATTATAATATAATAATTTACTTTTTGTACTTAAAATTATTATAAAGGAGGAAATATTCTGAGCAGTTTATTAATGAAAATTTCCGTATGTGAGTTATGAAATTTTCATGAATTATGTGAGCAAGTCGAATTCAATATTGTGTAATTATATTCTCACATTATATATACAATATCACATATAAACAATAGATAATTTTCTTTTGTCTAAGTTTATATATATATATATATATATATATAGAGAGAGAGAGAGAGAGAGGAGAGAGAGAGAGGGGGGGGAGAATTTTTTTCTATAACAGTGTTTATCTGACAAAACGTGTAAATTCAAATGTCTTGCAAAATATTTACCTTAATTTCAACGAATGTTCGATCGTAAAGTAAGAAAAAAAATATTTTTGAAAATAAACTGAACACCTAAAATATAAAATAAATGACACAGATGATGAAAATATTTATTTTAAAAAATATTGTTTATCATTTGATATATATTATGCATAACATATCATGGTATTAAAATTATGTTTTCAGATCAGTTTGTTATGTATTTTACCATAAGATTGAATATTTTGCTTAGAAACAAAGAAACATATTAAATAAAAAATTTTTTATAAAAATGTATGATCTAGATAAACTCAAAATGCAAAGAGTAATTTCTGTTGAAAACATTCATGACATAACTAAAATAATGATTCAAAAATAGAATCTTCTTAGATATTTTTAATCAATATCCAAATAAGAATTCAAAATGTTGTTTTTACTACCAAAGCAATTACTTTAATCAACCGAACCTTGTTAAATACACGAACTGTATTACTGAAATCCAAAGTGTTAATATTTCCTCTTCTAGCAAGTATAAAAAATTAAGGGCTCTGAAACTTTTGAAATTTAAATTTTTAACGCAATTCAATGGAATTTTAATTTAAAGCGAAAAAAAAGTCTGATTCATTCGATTTAGTTTCACAGAGGTTTTTATGGAAATACAAAGAAAAATCATCAGAATTACTGGCAAACAAAATTACTGGAGTGGAAAATAATCTCTCTCATTGCGAAAGAAAAATTATTTTTTATAAACATTGTTTTTTATAAAAAAAATTATTATAATATAAATTAAAATTTGTGAAAATAAATAAATTTTAATTTCGAAGCACAGATGAAATAAATTGTGTTTATATTTTGCACTTGCAGTGAAAAAAAGTAAACCAAACTGGATACTGAGTGAGGAAAATAACCATGTGTCAGAAATACATATCATTATAAAATACATATCATATTAAAAATAAAAAAAAATACTTTTAAATTTATTTCATTCTATCCTTTTGCAAATGTATAACACGAGAAATTGTAATTTATCTGCGTACTATAAAGTGTTAGAAATACTAATATCTTGAACTTGCAGAAATTTTTCACTGTGATGTGTCATGGATTTAGCTAACGTCTTGAAGTATTCTTGAGGCAATTCACGTCATAAAACGACCTGTAAATCAATTAAAATGCAAGAGTTGGAGAGGTCTTTTTTCAACGGCACATTGTAAATATCTTTTCTGTGCATAGTGTTCCATCTAAAATTTTGTTAGCCAATGGAATTGTCTAAATTCGAAAGGTTGATCCTGGAGCGACTTGAAAACAATTCTTGACTTGTGTATTGTCCTGCTAGAAATTGCTCAAATTCGACAGAATGCACAATGTATATGAATGTTAATAAGTGACAAAACAGCAGGCTTACTTATTTGTTTCCTGTTAGATTCGTTTGTGAATAAATCAAGGATTTCGTATGGTTTCAGCTGCACACGCTTCATACCATCAAAGTTTCTACCACTTCGAACAGATCCCTGTTTATATCTACAGTCCCCAACTTTAAGAATTTTTAAGTTTCATAAGTTCACTACATACCTTCCCAAGCTTATACAGCCAATAAAAGTGGTAATGAGATTCGTCAGATCAAATCACATGTTTCCAGTCATTGATAGTTATGACAGCATTTACGGGTCCAGACGAGGCATCGAAATTTGCGAATTGATGTTAACAACAGTACGAGTATGAGCCTTCGATTCACAAATGTCCATGTCAATGAATATTCACTGAAAGTTCTTTCTAGTACTCCTTTTGATATCCCTACATTCAAATGGTCAATAATTGGAGGAAGTGAGGTACGCTTATCCATTTGAGAAGTTCCAGCAGCCGTTGATAATTTTTTCTGTGGCACCATTGAAATTTGGTATTTTAAAAAACAGCTGATATTCACGATATAGTAATGAAATAATCTTATGCGAAAATCCAAATTTGATCATTTCTATAGTAATGATCAAATTTGGATTTTCGCATAAGATTATTTCATGACTATATCGTGAATATCAGCTGTTTTTTAAAATACCAAATCTCAGACAATGGTGCCACAGGAAAAGTTTTGTAAAAGAAGAAAATTATAACAACGGCTGCTGAAACTTCTTGAATGAGATAAGCGTGCCTCATTTCCTCAAATTATTGACCATTTAAATGTCGGGATATCAAAAGGTGTTAATGAAAGAACTTTCAGTCAATATTCATTGACAAGAATTTTTTTTTAAACCGAAGGCTCACACTCGTACTGTTGATAATATCAGTTCACAAAGTTTGATGCCTCATCTGACCCTCAACTGCTGCTATAACTATCGATGACTGGAAACATGTTGTTTGATCTGACGAATCTCATTACCACTTTTATTGGCTGTATAAGCTTGGGAAGGTATGTAGTGAACTTATGAAACTTAAAAATTCTTGAAGCTGGGGACTGTAGATATAAACAGGGATCTGTTCAAAGTGGTAGAAACTTTGATGGTATGAAACGTGTGCAGCTGAAACTATACGAAATCCTTGATTTATTCACAAACGAATCTTACAGGAAACAAATAAGTAAGCCTGCTGTTTTTTCACTTATTAACATTCATATACATTGTGCATTCTGTCGGATTTGAGCAATTTCTAGCAGGACAATACACAAGTCAAGAATTGTTTCCAAGTCGCTCTAGGATCAACCTTTCGAATTTAGACACTTCCATTGGCTAGCAAAATTTTAGATGGAACACTATGCACAGAAAAGATATTTACAATGTGCCGTTGAAAAAAGACCTCTCCAACTCCTGCATTTTAATAGATTTACAGATCGTTTTATGATGTGAGTTGCCTCAACATTTCCAGACGTTAGCTAAATCCATGACACATCACAGTGAAAAATTTCTGCATGTTTCAGATATTAGTATTTCTAACACTTTATATTACGCAGATAAATTACAATTTCTCGTGTTATAAATTTGCAAAAAGATAGAATGAAATAAATTTAAAAGCATTTTTTTTTACTTTTAATATATGTATTTTATAATGATATGTATTTCTGACACATGGTTATTTTCCTCACTCAGTATCCAGTTTGGTTTACTTTTTTTCACTGCAAGTGCAAAATATAAACACAATTTATTTCATCTGTGCTTCGAAATTAAAATTTATTTATTTTCACAAAGTTTAATTTATATTATAATAATTTTTTTTTATAAAAGACAATGTTTATAAAAAAATAATTTTTCTTTCGCAATGAGGGAGATTATTTTCCTCTCCAGTAATTTTGTTTGCCAGTAATTCTGATGATTTTTCTTTGTATTTTCATAAAAACCTCTGTGAAACTAAATCGAATGAATCAGACTTTTTTTTCGCTTTAAATTAAAATTCCATTGAATTGCGTTAAAAATTTAAATTTCAAAAGTTTCAGAGCCCTTAATTTTTTATACTTGCTAGAAGAGGAAATATTAACACTTTGGATTTCAGTAATACAGTTCGTGTATTTAACAAGGTTCGGTTGATTAAAGTAATTGCTTTGGTAGTAAAAACAACATTTTGAATTCTTATTTGGATATTGATTAAAAATATCTAAGAAGATTCTATTTTTGAATCATTATTTTAGTTATGTCATGAATGTTTTCAACAGAAATTACTCTTTGCATTTTGAGTTTATCTAGATCATACATTTTTATAAAAAATTTTTTATTTAATATGTTTCTTTGTTTCTAAGCAAAATATTCAATCTTATGGTAAAATACATAACAAACTGATCTGAAAACATAATTTTAATACCATGATATGTTATGCATAATATATATCAAATGATAAACAATATTTTTTAAAATAAATATTTTCATCATCTGTGTCATTTATTTTATATTTTAGGTGTTCAGTTTATTTTCAAAAATATTTTTTTTCTTACTTTACGATCGAACATTCGTTGAAATTAAGGTAAATATTTTGCAAGACATTTGAATTTACACGTTTTGTCAGATAAACACTGTTATAGAAAAAAATTCTCCCCCCCCTCTCTCTCTCTCCTCTCTCTCTCTCTCTCTCTATATATATATATATATATATATATAAACTTAGACAAAAGAAAATTATCTATTGTTTATATGTGATATTGTATATATAATGTGAGAATATAATTACACAATATTGAATTCGACTTGCTCACATAATTCATGAAAATTTCATAACTCACATAAGGAAATTTTCATTAATAAACTGCTCAGAATATTTCCTCCTTTATAATAATTTTAAGTACAAAAAGTAAATTATTATATTATAATATGTAATCAATAGGATTTATAATTTGTAATCAATAGGATTAATATGTAACAATTGATTTCAAAAGGAATAATGTTTAGAGAAAAATTTTTGGTTTTACTTTAGTTAAAATCTGTGATTATCTTTTCACCAGTCAATGTTACAATAAATAGACTATGAATACAAGTAAAAACCTGTAAATCAAGCATTGATTTAATACCGTCTACATGTAGTAGGAAAAAGTTACCTTACTCATGTATGTAAATATAATTTACTTAATTTACTACTAGTGAAACATTATGGAATCATTTTTCTTGTGATATATGAAAAATAAGTATATTGAAAAAGATATTTTTACAATTAAATATGAAAATCTTTACAGGAATTTTAATAAAATTACTCAACTTAATGTCTATTTTCTTGAAATTCAGTGAAACTTATATGAAAACATAATCGAATTATATTATGAGCTGAAATTGTGCCTATTTATAGACGTATAAAACAAGGTATGATTATTTTATGTTATTGTGTGGTATATTTTGGGCAAATTGATTAGTAAAAATTTGAGGACAATGAATTCTTTTAAAAATACTTTAATGGGGTTTAAAAAATTCTAGTTTCAAATTTTAATTTTAAAATAAAGAAAGTAATTTGGCCGATATAAAATTAAGTAAATTTCTGATTAATGTTATTAATAATTTATTGTAGTCATAAATATTTTTTGCTATAAGAACTCCATTTTAAACATCACAAGTTATAATAGAATACAAAATATTAATATAATGTTCTTTTTGTATATTAACAAATTTATAATTAAAAAAAATTTACACATTCGTATAAAAAATAATAAGGGTAAGAAGACACCTGTTTGAATTCAAGTTATATATTAGTATTTTTTGTCTAAATATATTTCTAATATTCTTGATAAAAATAAATCCATTAATAAAATAATGTTCGGCATATTTATCATGTAAATTTTCATTCATATGATTTCCTTCAATTTTTTAAATTTATACATTTCAAGACGCTGTTTATGTTATATTTTTATAAAGCTGAATAAGTTAATCTGTTTCCGGTGTATTCATAACTTACAAATGAGAAATATGTTTCAATGAGTCATTTAATAGAAAGACGCATTTTTTTGTAATGAGTACCATAAATGGATTTAGATTTATTGCGATGTTAAAAAATTGCAAGTGCATTTGTTCGGAAGTGAAATCCCCGCGAATCATAAATGCGTTTTGTTTTGATATTACATCAGCTGACGATACTCATGCGAGAAAATTTTCACGCAGTCGCCAAAATTAGAACCGTGAGCAGACGAAGTGAAATTTCATTCGGTTTGTTGGCTTCCTCTTTGGCATTCATTTCATCCGTATTTGGCGAAAAATCTCGATTGCTTCCGTACGTCAAGCAACCCTGCCCACAGGCTTCCATGCCAAGTATTTTCCTTTTGCTTTGTTTACAATCGCTACAAATATCATAGAACCGTTTGATTCTAAGCGATGGAAAATCATCTAAGTGAGCGTTTCATCCGATAATGCAATCTACCGGCGGGTTAATCAGCTGCTTGTGAATTTCTCTTCAACTGGATTTATCCGCGAAATCATGGCTCGGTGCCCAGCTGGTGGCTGAAGGTATAGCGCTGGCGATTCAAAATGGAGGCCAAGTTGGTGATGATCCCCCGTCAAGTTTTTTGGTGTTTACAATGTGACATTTTTTGGACTCAATTTTCGTGACTTGCGGCCTCACATGGGGAAAGAACAAGAACTTATAGACGCCGCAAGAAGTGGGAATATCTCGACGGTCGAAAGGTATTTGAGTCAAAGAGCCAAGAGATCAGGCCCCCTCGCTAGGTAGGTTGAGTCTATTGTGTTCTTTTTGGAGGGGTGGTTATTCGATAGGGATGGGAGATATTTTCCTCATCCTAACTATCGTTTTTTTTCTACTTTACCTAGAGATGATTGTAATTGCATGCTTTTTCTTCCTTCGACATTGAATGTTGTCTTTCCTGCCATACGAGTGTTCTCCAAATAAGTATTGCTGCAATGAAAAACGATATAAAAATAAAATAGTTATTCGAAACCCATCAGTCAGGCTTAGTTTTAAGCCTTTGATAAACCCTCTCTAAATGTGCCTATATTTCTCTTCATATATTTTAATAATGACTTAAATCATAATTATTAAAAATAATAGTTTAAATCTTCTTGAGAACATAATCATTCGTTAATCATATACATTAACATACTTACGCTTCTTAAGATGAAAAAATATCGATCACTTGCAATATGATCAGTATAATGTTTTGCATGTATTTATTTTATTTTTCACTTTATATCTCATTATTTTTGGTGCTCTTATTTTTATGAAATTTTTACTATGAAATTATTTTGTAAATGGACATTAAATTTGTACAAATCTTATGATTTTACAAGCTCTAAATATGTTTATGCTATTCGATTAATAACAAGCATCTGTTATTGAAATGTTTTTAATTAAATTTATACATTTGTCTTGTTACAGATATCGCAATTACAAGTAAAATAAAGATATTAATAACATATTTTGATAATATCAAGAATACGCTTTCAATTGATTTTGAATTAAAAAATCAATAGTTCTCTTGTTTCCTTTATGAAGACAATTTGTATTAATGGAAATATAAACGAATTTTCTTTATATTTCATGTAATTCTAGAATAAAATGAGCAGCTTGAAAAAAAGTATTTATATAATTATTTTAAAATGTAATTGAAAAATAGAAATATCATTATTCAAAAATCTCAGTCTATGGTTAATTTTTGTATAAGCATTTAGTCGCATTTAATTCATTAACATATTTTTTTAATATGATGTATTAATCGTTTGATAAATATTTCTACATATTGCTTTGATGTTATTTAAATACATAAAAAATTACACTTTTTATTAATAAATACAAAAGAAATTACAAAAGGAATTGATGTCTTCTTTTTATTAAAAAGGAAATTGTTTGAACTAATATAATCATTTCACGTATTTTTTGAAACTCATGTTAATTATTTTCAACTTAAGAATACTTTCTTTAAATATTTGAAATCGAAATTTTAAATGAGGAAACTAAAATTTACTTTGGAATAAATATATATATTCAGCGTTGTATTAAATCTTTTTTCTTATCATTGAAGTGTTTTAATTTAAATGCATTTTTTAATGTTCAGGTAATTGAAAAAAATTTTTTTTAACTTGAATACTGTAATTTAAAATACATTTCCCCAAACACACACGTAACCAATAAAATTTACATTTATTATCCTTATTAAAAACTTTTATATTTCTTCCTTTTTATCACTGTTGAAATTGAATTGCTTGTAAACATTTTTTTGATGTTAGAAAATTTTTCATTTTACAGATAAATAAAAAAGTGAGAAAAACTACACAAATTTATTTTTTTTGATATTTTGTATGAATATATTGGTTTGTTATTATATTTAGACCACTTTCTTTTGTGTGAATTAAGAATTAGCTTTTTATTTCAGAATTCATTTGATTTTATATATATAATTATATATTTAAACAACTTAAATAATCTTACAGTATTTCTAAAAACGCAGCATTATAAAATGCAGAAAATATGTCCTACTCTGATATACTTTAAATGAGGTAGTATACATACATATATAAATCAAAAATGAGATATTTTTCCATTTTATAAATATATAATGGCAAAATGCTGTTAAATAAAACAAATTAAAGTATTATTCTTAGGGACATATGAATATTTTATTAATGAATATATCTAAAAATAGATTTTTGATTGCTAATGTAATTAAAAAAATCTGGATTATAGCTGATATGAAGACACACAATGTCATAAATTCCTAATATGCATTTTTAATGAAATTAATATTTTTAATCCTCTACAAAAAATCAAAGAATATTTTTTGTTAAAACAAATATTACATTAGTAAGTTTATGATACAGTTAAGTAATCATGAGAAAAATTAGTTTGTATAGAATTAATTTCATATTCTTGATACAATGATTTCACAGAGTGTTCTTTTAGATATTTTATTGGGACATTAAATTTTAGTATTCAGCCAAAACATTCAAATTTTGTGTATTATTTTTATTATATGTGAAACAAAATTACTTGCACTTTTCTTCTTTAATATTTTAACATAAAAAAATTAACGTCAAAATTTTTAAGCTTTACTATATAATTGCTTACAAGGTAAAAATAATTAACACGTTCTTTCAATATATATAGATGATATTATTTTGAATTTCACACCACAACGAAGTGAAATATTTTTTTAATGTTTTTGTCAATAAAATAATTGAATAAATCATATTTGCACAATTAGTTTATTGGAATACAGGTATTTTAAAATATGATCAATTTCTTAAAAGCAGTAACGATAGTCATCAATTTTTGACTGACTAAATTAAATAATTTAAATAAAATGTTGCCTAATCTGTTTTCACACAATAACTTTTCAAATCGTTTAATTCAATTTAGCTAGTGTATTGTAAATATTTTATATGTGCAATTGTAGTAACTAAAAATATTTTTGTAAAATTTATAGGTTAGAAATTAATTAATAAATGCAAAAGAAAATCAATTAATGAATAATGAAATTAAAAAATATGGGGAGGTTAATGTCTATATGATGCACTAAGAAAACATTTTTCACTTAAAACAAAAAGTAAATGATAAAAACAGCAAAAAAGTATTGAAACAAATGAATTAAATGCAGGGTTGAATATTATATTTATACAATTGTCCTTTCTCACATCAGCGGAACAGTTGACTAGGTAGTAATGTTTTTAGGTAGTAAAATTGTGCAAATAAACGATACCAGGGCTTTGAAAGAAACAAAAGCATGAATATAATAAATGCAGATATAAAATATAAATAACAATTAACAACGAAACATTATTGTAAACCTAGGATATAATTTATCAGAAGCATAAAAACTCACAAACATATTTTTATAAAAACAATATGAACCATAGTGTATTTAATGTTCATAAATATTTCCTTTCCTTTCCATTTATAACTATATTAAATTGAATTTAAGATAAAAAAAATTTATAATGCTGAAGGTATATACAAAGTTTTCCTTAGTTAAATGAATCTTTTACGAAAACCCATTTTTAATCATTCTTTAAGCCGTAAAAGAAATGCTTGAAGAAATAAAAAGTGAACGTGACAACTTTTTAGTTTCAAGTCTAAGATTGATTTCTTCCAGTTCGTCTCATTGTGGACAGATAACCTTTTAAACTTAGAATAACCTACTTGGTTTGTGGTTTTTAAAAAGCAATAAAGCAAATGTACAGTCATGGAATTTTTATGCAAATTTTCCAACAGTTTCTATGAAAATATTTCCTTAGCAGCTTTAATTTTTTAATAAATTTTCCTGCATTATTTTATAAGCCTGTTTGTTAATATTTTTGAAAATTATTTAGATTAATTTAAATAAATTATCTATTTATGGTTACTGTTTTGTATTTAAACGTAACTCTTTTTTTATAGCTGTTTTTATTTCATTCGCCCTTCATACGTATCTTCGGTCATCAACCTTGATGAATGCAAGTTTTCAGTTTGACACCCAACATAGGAATGAGTAAATCTGCTTCAATTGCGGGATTTAATTTGCTAACCACGTGTCGAAACACATTCACGCCTAAATTTCTCATTGTCAAAGCCATAAAACTTTACTTTGTGTGGTATTCCAGAGAGCCTTAAGGCCTCGTGGCCGGGGCGTTCCTCCTTTCTCTTGCCTCTGTGTTCAAGGCAATCCTGTGAAAATCGATTTTTTTTATTCACTCATGGTGAAGGAAGTAACATGGCATCACCAAAGTGTTTATTAAAAGAACGTGATATTATCAATGTTTCGATGTCCTAGAATTGTTTAATTGACCTTCTTAATGATGTTAGTATGCTAATAGAATTATTCGAAAACTTGTCACCAGGATTTAGTGACACCAGAAGGGATAACGGAATAATACATACCAGTTACTTAAGGTCACTGAGTTCAAAGTTTTTAAATTCTGGGGCAAGTTCCAAGTCTAGAGATTAAATCAATGGCTGGCTTCCTGATTGTTATTCTCAGCTGTTGAAGAATATTAATTTTGCTTTTAAGATAATGCCCTTATTTTAAAGTTCGTGAAACTTAATTCTGTTGTAAAATAGTTTACTTTAAATATTATTTGCATTACATTACATACTTTTATTTTGCGTTTAATTAAAAACTGAAATGTACTTTCAGATTTTATCTATACAAATTAAAATAAATTTATAAAAGAAACAAACAATTTTTTCTCATTTATTTAAAATCAATGAAACATAATGATAATAATTTTTATTCCTCTAATTTTTATTCATAATGATTTTATACCACGAATAGCTGATTATAATGCACTCTCAAAATAATGAATTTAAATAATTTGAATTTATTTAATTATCCATTTTAAAACGACTAAAAACATAAAAATCATTATATATTTTTCTTTATAAATTCATGACACATACATATGGTTATTTAAGATATCAATTTTTTCAATAATCAATCAATAATTTTCAATAATATATATAATAATATCACATTTATTAAGTTCACTTTCTCTACATATGTATATGCAATTACTCAGGAATGCATATATATATATAATTAATTTATACCGAAGTAACTATATAGTCTAAGTGAAATTATTAATAACTATAAATTATTAAAACATGGCGTATAAATATAATATTGTAATATATAAGAATTGAATTAAAAAATGTATTTAATATTTTAATGGTACTTTATATAAATCCATTCTTGAAAAACATATACGACAAAAAAAAAATGGTATACATTTTATTTGTTTCACACAAATTAATCCTTCAAGTCAAACTTTACAGAATACACACACATATATAAGTGCATGCAAGTATAATTATTAGTATGAATTTATATTTTGTCTTTTTTTTTATAAAAGAATATGAATTTTCATAATAATTTTTATACATGTAGAAAGTAAACTGGAGTTTAACGTTTCCTTCTTATATAGTTCCCAGTTCAATTAAGTATTATCTATTATCATGCCTTCAAGTAGCAGTTTTAATCTGAATACTTGTAGAAAAAAAATACATATTTTAATGCATTATCGGAAAACGATGCTCTTTTCTTGTAGGTACAATGTTAGAACATTTTTGTCTTTACTTAAAAAAGAATTATGAGTCATTAATCGGTTAATAAAATCCGCGATTTTTTTGTTATCGCTTTTCAACGTAATGATCTAGCGAAAAATAATTTAATCTTTAATTATCATGCATGTTGATATGGTTCATATTTTAATCAGTTGAACAGCTAATATGTAATCCTTAGACAGATTGGTAGTATATGTATTATATATGTATATAGTGTAGCAACAAATAGTAATCAGCACACAGATGTGTATACATACATGCATACATACATATATATATATATATATATATATACACACACACACACACACACATATATATATATATATATATATATATATATATATATATATATATA
>JAPDSC010123118.1:0-10347 GCA_026290005.1 Latrodectus geometricus | reverse complement strand
ATTCGTTTTAAAGATAAACGTTGTAACAGATTTAAAATAAATGCAATAAAAAAAAACGTGTACTAGTCTCAAGTGCTGTTTTATTTATTGTTGGGTATGCTTCCAAAAAGTAAGATTAAATTCAAACGATCTTACTATTATTTAAAATATCATTTATTATCTGTCTGAACAAAGTAGAAAGCAAAGGCTCTTGCACACAATGAATGTTAACGAATTTCTTATTTTCTCAAGCATATTTTTGATAATGAGAAATATTCTCGTGAGATCAAACAGCTTGATAAATTAGTTATCGAAACTTTTTAACTTCACGGGAAATAATAGACATAATAAATGTAAAATTTCGTGAGAGTGGCGTAATTTTTAGTTTTAATTTAATCTTGTAAGAGCAAATGTAGTTTTGGACTCTTGCATCTGCTGAAAATATATTCTTAGAAGAATATTTGAAAATCGCTCACTTAAAAAGTTCGACAAACACTTATAACAAATATTAATAACTTTTATGTATAAAGTACATTTATATCTATAAGAAAAAGAAAATAATTATTTTATTAAATTAAACATTGGTAGTTAATTAAGGAAAATCATTATATTCACATTTCAAATGGGTAAAACTATACTTTAGGGTGCCCTTTGGCAAACTGGGCGATTTTTTCGGCGGCATTCCCATTCACGCCGATTACAGTGCTAACAGGTATGGTTGAAGTTTAAAAATAACTCAACGTCCGTTGGATTTTCAAAATTCTAAAAACAATAAACCAATCAGAGCCTCAACTGGATCTAAATCAGAACACGATTCGGTTTTGCCCAGCTTGGCGATCAATCGCGATCATAACTTGTCGAGAATCAAAGAGGCACTCTAAAGTATAGTCTAACCTTCAAATGTATATGTTCGTATCTGATTGTAACACCCTACTCAGATTAAAAAAAGCATCGGTTTCAATACATTGGAAGAATGAATCACAGAAATTGCTGATATTTATATTTGACATTTACCAATGATGTTGTCAAAACATGTGCCGCAATCATATAATTAAGGAATCATTCGTCATCACCACTTACAGACAATCGTACTTAAAAATTCGCAGATCTTTTGAAATATAAGTTTTAAAGGTCAAAATAAAATAGGACGATTCAAGTGTTAACTTGAATAGGATTTGCCTAATCAACATTATCAACTTTGACAATTAGAGAATCCGTAATACCAATGCTCAAAATTGATGTGCATCAGGCATCTCAAACATCATCAGTCATTGAGTAACCTTTTATGTACATCAAATATACGCATACAAATATTTTCAATCACATTTTATTATAATAAATTTTAATTTGATTTATAATTTATAACTTGCGCTGAGAGGATTTGATTCTTCATGGTAGGGAAAAAACTGATCTGAAATCAGCCTAAAGCTATCGGAAGCATTATTCCGAAGAATAATGCTATTGATGCATCATTTCTGAAATTCCTTGAACTATTTCAATTGTTATGTTTCTAAAATCGACTTCTAAATTAGCTTTAAACTAATTTAACATTTTATTTTTAATTTAATAAACTTTTTGAAGATTTTTAAAATTATAAGCAAATTAACATTTTTATTTTTTTAAATTTATTTGAAATAATACCATTGTTATTATAAATTAGAATTTTGTTTTCTAATTACATAAATTTTATATTCATAAAAAAAAGGAAAGCAATTTTAATCACACATTATTTACTTAATCGTTTTGACAATGGACAAAGAAATATTTTCTTTTTTTCTTATACGTGCTTTTCAAAATATTTAAATTAAACCATAGGGGAATAGATATTTTTAAATGACTAATTCAGTCAATTTAAAAAACGTGCTAAATTTCAAAGTATTTTACTATGTACTAAATTCTATAAAGTTTGCATGTTGTATTTAGATATATGAAATCGGGTTTCACTATTTCTTTTTTTTTTCTTTCTAACAATGAATGAAAATAATTTATTTTAAATAGATTTTAAAATATTTTGCATATCATGATTAAAAAAAAAATCAGTTATATAATAATTTAAGTCAAAATAATTGCTTCCTTTTGGATCTTATGCCCTCACGAGTCCATTTTGTTGCCTGAGAAAAGTACTTGTTTTAGAGCTTACTGGTATCTCATATTTGGATTTGAAATATGAATAATGATTCCACAAGAATATAGCTTACGTGGTCACCTTACAAGTGTGGGAAGAGAGATCGATCTAAATTAACTTTTGAGCAGATGATCCAAAATGAAAAGAAACAGTTTTAGATGGGCCAACTGGGAATTGGCCCGAAAAGCAGTCCGCCTAAACTGATAAAAATGGGGGGGAAAAAAAAGAAAAAAAAAAACTCGTGGTCTCATGAACCACAAGGGTCTAATAAATTACACACAAGGCAAGGTATCTCTTATACCTCAAAAATATAACTTATTACATGACTTATGATACCACGACAAATCCGTGAAAGTTTACTTAAGTCCACCAAAAACGAGTCCGCACAAATACTTTTGAGGAATAAGCCATGGGGTGCTTGCGGATGATATCTGTTTTGTGGATTCCTAATGTCTAATATACCTACAAAACTGTCACAATTTTTAATGCAGATGCTGATATGAAGTGTGAAACAGAAGAAAATAAATAATTGCTTGATTTTTATTCAATAAAAAGATCTTTTGAAAATTAGATTTTTTTTATTTACGAATTTTATTTTGCAAATATGTATTTCTTATATAGTACATACTAAATAATTTTTCTTAGTAAGGCTTTACTTAAAAGAGACAAAAATACAGTAAAAAATTATGGTTAGAATGCATATTACGAACACATCTCGCCTAGGTCGAACACATTTCGCCAAATGAAGTAAAATTTAGCAATTTTTCCCCCTTGCCAAATTAATTTACCAAAAGCAATTTATCACCAAATGTAGGTACCATGCTTCAACATTTTGCTTTAGCTCCAAATTTGCGACATTTTTACTTTTGCTTTATATGTTGCGTGCTGTTCTTAAAATTTTAACTCATTTTCAATTTTAAGAGCATTCAATTTTAATTCTGAAATAATTTTAAATAGAAATTTTTAATCGATTCTTAATATGATCACTGTTTTCTTGTTTAATGGGTTAGGTTGAGCAATTAGAACTCTGGAAAACCCTCTATTTCTTATGGTTGATATTCTTTTCAAACAATCGATTGGCACCCATTGCTCCATTGAAATTCCAATAACTTCGTCTCCTCCTCTAGGTAAAAACATTTTTGCATTTTCATCAAAATTAGTTTTAAGATGAAACATTTAATTTTCTATTTTAAGAAATTTTGATTTAAAGAAATATTTTATGTCTCCTTATGAGTACGTAGAAATGGGTGTCGGTTGAATCTCGATTGTGACAAAGAAACACTTAACAAATACGTGACTAATGACGACATAGTTTTAATCATTGAGAAATGTAAATTTATTTAAAATTTGAATTTCAGTAATTACAATTTAGGTTAGACTATACCTTAGGGTGCCCCTTTGGTTCTCGCCAAGTTGTGATGACGATTGAACGCCAATCTGGGCAAAACCCAATTGTATTCTGATTGCAACAGAGCAATTAATTGTCCCGTGTCCACAAAAATCGCCAATAAAATTGATAGCCAAACAAAAATCACCATGTTTGCCAAGGGGGCACCCTAAAATATAGTTTTACCACAATTTAATTGCTACCACCCACATAGATTCATATTTGAGAGTTATGCGTATCTTTTTTAAATAAAATATGTTTATTAGACTTGTACATATTCAATCTGTACAAAATTAGTTAACTGTTAAATAATTTAACACTTAAATAACTAGTCAAGTTAATTCGTAAATATTAGTAACTAAATATGTTCTGTATTAGATTTGAAATAAAATGTATTAACATAAATAACAAAAGAAAATATTTGCATGCCTAATACAAACAGCATAAAATATTAAACATATAAATAATCTTAAAATCAAGCGTAACTTAAATTAAACTTATATCTCAATAAAAACGTAAAACTAATAATAAAACGCCAATACCAAACGCGTAAAACTTAAAACTAATCACCGTTAAACTCTCTTAATATTGGTAAATTGGAAACTAAAATGGAACACTCTTCTACTTTTAGATTCAAAAGTCTTATAGAAAAGATATCTCGTGATATATTGCACATGCAGAATGTCAATAATATAGCTTTGCCTAAAACACTGCTTGTTATGAAATCAGCCAAATGATTTACCAAAAGAAAGGGTTAATTTAAATAACAGAAACGAAATAATTTGCTTACTACAAAATAGATTAAAAATATAAATATTTACTTTTAATTAGAATATTGTTAAATACTGACAGTCATATTTCTTTTTTTATAAATATAAAAATTTTATTGAAAATCTAATCCATAAGGAACATCGATGGGTTCATTATTTAGTAAAATTAATTGTATACATGACTGCATTAGCATTAAATTTAAAATCAAAATATTTTACTTATATTAAATTAATCAAAAAAGTTAATTTTTCTTATCATTCTAAAAATTTCTGCAATTAAACTGCATAAAGTTATATACAATACAAATCGATAAAACTATATTTGAGGGTGCCCCCTTGGCAAAGTTGGCGCGAATTTTGTTTTCGTCATTCCTGTCCGTGCTCAATACCGTGCATGCAGGTATGGCTGCCAAAACATAATGAAAATGCAATGACTGATATGCCAAGTTTGACGATCAACAGCGATCTTAACTTGGCTAGAATCAAGGGGCCACCCTTAAGTATAGGCTGACTTGCCAAGCAAGTCTGCCCAATTCTCAATAAAAGATTTCAATTGAAACTTTTGGTCCCTTTAAATTAAATTTTATTGGATTAAAAGAAAAGTACTAAATATAAACCAGAAAAACATTTGAAACAACTTCAAAAATATATAACTTTTAAAATCATTATAAAATCTGATCAAGGATTTGAATTTATAAATTGTTTTCAATCAAGACCTTTTAAATTTTACCAGCTATTTTTTTATTGAAGCAATTTTCATCTCTCGGATTCTGTAAGCATATTACCTTTTGACAAAATACATATAGCAAAATCAATAAATGTATATCATTAAAAATGATTAATAATAAAATTCTAAAATACATCTTGATCTATTAAAAATCAACCATATACAAACTTATAGTATATTCCGTATCCAAGCAACAGTAAACACTCTTACAATGTGTCTTAAAGTAGTCCATTCATTTATAATTGATTCAGTTCATTCATTTTTTCACATTTGTTCATTTTTTTTTATTCTGATCGCTTTCAGCCATTTCAGCAAACACAGACTATAGCAGAAAAACAAGCAAAATCAATTGAAAAGAATTTAAGTCAATTTTTTTAACTAATGTAACTAATCATAAATTATTACAACGACAAAATTTACTCAAGATCTTTGCATGTTAATAAGAACAATGTGAACTAGTTATTGCTAGAGAGTTGAAACTATACTCACAAAATTAATACTAAAATAATACATCAAATAAAATTAGTAGACAGGCTGTCATTTTATGTATAAAGTAAATATGACATTATTATATGAAATTTAATTAAACCATATATTTGCTTATTAATTTTAAAAAGTAATGCTAGTTGAAGTGTCTTCATCTTCAGAGAAAGATATTGCAGTGCCACCTATAAAAATTTTTAAAATTAGTTACTGGAATTGAGGGTATATATTATCAGTATTTTATTTACCTTAAGTCACTTTTGTAAGCCCCGTAGAAAGCCTTCTGCCTGTAGTTGAACTAACGCCGGTGTGGCGAATTAAATATATGAATAAGTTTTGATTGTTTTGAAATATTTCATTTGAATTATCTTCTTGTAAGTACCTATAAGTTTATAATTATTTTAAATTTTTCATTTGTATGAATTAAATTGCTGAAAGCCTCGATTTCTCTTAATTCTATTTACTGCTTATTGCGTCGTTTAATTTTCTAAATAATTGCTTTAACTTTCTTGATGTAATTTTGTTTTATAGGTTGTAAAAATGAGTAGTACTCGACTTTATGTAGGACGGTTGAGTTACGACGTGAGGGAACGTGATTTGGAACGTTTTTTCAAAGGTTATGGAAAGATCCGTGAAATTCTTATTAAAAACGGATTTGGTTTTGTGGTGAGTATTCAGTGTAATATGTTTAATTATATTTAATATATGCTAAAAAATTGAAACCAATTTGCAAAAGACTTAAAATTTTATGTCTTTATTTTATGAACATTATTTGGTATATGTTCATGATTTAATGCTCTAGTTTACTATAAATGTCATAGATTTTTGATGTTTGCTCTTAACGCTCTTGGAAAAAAAAATTTTTTGCTTTTATAATTTTTTAAATAAACATTTGTTAATTTAGCTCCTTCTACTATTGAATTGCACACTTTAAGAAACCATATTTTTGTAATTCGATATATTCATAATACTAATAAAACGAATATTCAAATGGAAATCAAGTTTATTACTTATTTTAGGATTGTGTTTCAGAACATGTGTTCTGTTTATAATGTTAAAATATTGCTGTTTGATTTTATTAAAAAATATAGTAAATGTCATTTTATTTTCCTAATTTGAACACAGCTGTGTATTTATGAACAAACTTTTTATGCTAAAAGTTCTGATACTGTTAATTGAAAAATTGTTGATTGTTTTGAAAGCGAGTGTAATTTGCCTTCATTTTAATACTGAATTATGGATCTGATAAAACTTATTAATTGGTTATGACTTTTTTTTCTTATGATGTCTTCAAATTTAATTTTGCATATTGTGTAATTATATTGCTTGAAGCCAACTTTTTTTGCTTATTTTTAGTGGCACATCCATTAGAATAAAAAAACTTATCTTCGTATTTTGAAACCATGGCAAAAGTTATTTAAATGTGCCAAAAGTTAACTTATAAAATTTTCTTAGAAATTTGAGCTTCTGTTAAATTTTAATTCTATAGTTACTTTCTGAATTAATTCTGTATTAGCTTGTTAACATGTTCCAAAAGTATGTCATAATGAACCACAACCTTCCATACCCAGTTCTATTCCGAACATAATATGACAATGCCCTGATAGCAATTTTTTTATGGTACAAAAGCTACTTTTAATCAAATGAATATGACTGAGAAAGTTGAAATTGATACATTTAGTTTGTTGTAAGTGTTCCCTATTTGACTTTTTCTTTCCATTTTTCTATTGTGGTTTGTCTGAGAATTTATGTATTATGATCGTATCAAAATGTATTAATTTATTTTTTAAATTTTACTATTTCTTAAAAATAAAATTGTTTGAATATTCTGAAAAGTGCCATTTAAGTATAAAAAAACTTTTAATGAAAGTACCAATTTGCAATTCAAGTATGGAAGCTATTAACAAAGTAAGTTTTATATTTAGATTAATATTTCCAAGTACCATTTTAAATGAACTGGAAATTACTGCTATACTTATGCACTCTTCACAAATTTTTAGCATGTAAATTTAATTTTGTACCATTTTTTTTATTCTTATAATAAAAATTTTGGGAAAGGTAAAACAGTTTCTATTGATCAAGGATCTAGAGTACCAAAAGATAGTCTGAATTCGCACACTTTTTTGTAAATCTTGGCTAAACTTGAAGGAACACAAAAATTATGACATGCCTGAATATATATGCCAACTTCATTCATGTCATTAATGTAACCTCAGCAACAGATGCTCAAATATATTATTATAACAATATATAATATACCATTGTGGTAGCAGAAATTTCTTCACTGTCCTTTTACTTTTGAGATTAAGAATCCAGATTTCTGTGTGTTTAGATCTATACTAAAAGCTATTAGTGGGGCAGTCAATTCTATTAATCTTTAACATAAACTGCAAATATCTGGGTCTTATCTGACAGTCATAGTATCATCTAATTAATATATATGTTATAGGACTGAAGCTGGTAATAAATTTAATATCCTTAACATTTTTCACAATAGCATAAAACCCTTCAGTGGATACCTTTTCACATTGAGATCTTTGTCAATAAAACTGCAGACCTTTTGGCCATGGAAAGGGCTTTTAATTTGTTTACTTCAAACAACTTTTTAGCTTTTTGAAATGTGCTGCAAGCTTAAAAAAAGAAAAATTTTAAATCAAAGGCTATGGAAAAGGCCTTTGAATCTCTCCTGGTATAATGTGCAGCTACTTACGTATTATGACAGCTACCTTGGTGATAAAAAATTTCACTGTCATGATTTGTGCAATTTAAATAATATTTTCTATCGTTAATCTGCGCTTTAGGTCCCCTACTCTGCCAACTTGGCGAAAAATGCACCAAGCGTGGTAAACCGACGTTTTTATACCTAATGAGCTCTTTATGGCAACCTCCGGAGGAAATAATTTGCGCTTTTTCGCGCATGCTCATTAATTGGTTTTTTCTTTTAGCATTTTCATTGGTCGTTAATTAGTTTCAGTTTAAAAAATCGGTCATTTTCATTGGTTGCTAATTTGCTTAAAACCGTTAAAAATCCTATTTCATTATAGCCATGGCAACAGCGTTTTCGAAAACCCGCCAAGTACGGGACAAACAGCACACTTTCGCCAAGTTGGCAGAGTAGGGGACCTAAAGCGCATTTTCACCTTTTCTATTTTATAATACTCTCAATTTTAGCACCTTCAATAACATATGTTTGTCCCTAGGTTTTTTTTTTAATCATATTTTTTCCGGTTGGCAGTTTTGGTGACGTATCTAGATTGTCTTACATAGTATGTAAGTACCTAGCCATCTTATGTGATACCTTAACCATCAACACTGATAGTCCTTAACTCGATCATTAGCATATTTGTTAGGTGGCATATCAGATGTCTCTGTTCAGGAATAAAAAAACCTATCGGCAATAACATAAGAGCTTCCTATGATTATATACTCACCTATTTAAATTTTGAGAATATTAATCTTTTTAACTATTTCTATTTATGATAATTTGAAAATTCATGTAAATTTGACTGCCTATCCCTGAGTTTTTCGACCACTGTGCCACAATACTTTTGTGTGCTGCCAAATTTTAGAAATTTATATAATAAAAATTAATGTTTTTTGATATGATTAAACTTGTGTTTAAATCAAGAAAAGTCACACTGTAAAAAAAATAAGTTTTTGTTGCTTACTGTTAAAAGCATTTTATCTTTGACTTTTCATATAATGTAAACTGTTTGTTGGTGTTTGTTGACTTTTCATATAATGTAAACATTTCAATGTTTACAGTTTCTGTAGTTAAAAATTTCTGTATCTTATCTGAATTCAGGTTTTCAGTATAAGCCAATATAAAAACGAATAAAAGATTAAGAACGAATGTTGAGGCCGATTTAAAAGTAACATTGTCCTTTTTACGTCCTAAAGAAATTATCAAAAGTCAATTATAAAGTTTAAATTTCTCCTAAAAATATTCTCGCTATTAATTTGTAATTACTCCCATTATAAACATACTATTGTTTTTCATTACATATTTTAATATTCTTTTAAAGTTATCAAACTATTTTACACAGCACATTATAGGAAAGTAAACTACTTCTAAACTCTTCTTTTTTGTGTTCCGCTAAAATTTGAAAGTGTGCTTCGACCTAAAAAGGTTTAAGAATCATTGCCTTAGCTTGTAATTAGATAGTGAAGAAACTACAATCTAAGCCATACTATAATTTAAATATGTGAGTTTGGGACTATGTAAAAATTTTATAACTATTGACTTCTATTAACACTATTTTTTGGTGGCAATTTAAATTCAATTTTTATTCCATTTCATTTAATTTTTATTAGATGCCAAGTAAATTGAAGCAGAGGGTTCTGTATTAATAATTTGTATGTCTTGTATATTACCAGCTTTGGTCCCAACAATTAAACCTCTTCCTACCTTTGAAATTGGAGTATTCAATAAATAGGAGTAGTAATAAAGCTGCTGACATGCTTGTAAAAAGTGGTACAAAACTATTATGTTATGCTATTATACTAAAAGAGTGTAAGGACTGTTATGAAGGTGTTAAGTGAGAAACAAAAAAAGTAATATGCATGCTAAGATTGTAAAAAAAATGTTAAACCAATAAGGGGAAGTTGAAGAGATAAAAATTTTCATTTATTGTAAATAATCCTAAATTGTTATTGTGAAGTAGTATATCTTAAATAAGAAGTGTTAAATCATATATTTAGGTAACCTGGAGTAATCAGTTATATGAACAAGTGCTAGTAAAGAAATTGTTATTAATAAGTTAAGAGGAAGTTCTAAACTGAGATGACAAGCCTCAGTTAAAAATAAAATAAAGAATTGAGAAACCATATCTAAAAATTGTTTTACCGCTAGAAATACATATATGCATGTGCAGAT